>JAMXBB010000008.1:47074169-47134114 GCA_024138015.1 Lumnitzera littorea | reverse complement strand
TATATATATATATATATATATATATATTATGTATAATTTATAATTAAAACCCAAATTTAATATTTCTATAATATAATATGATATATGTATCATTTGATATAAGATAATATATATTATAATATATAAATATATATAATCTAATCTTTGTTGATTATTCATCCACTTATTTGTTTATATGTTTATTCATTTTATATATTTAGTTATTGGGTTTATACATATTTATTATTTATATATTTATATAACACATATAATGTATATCAATTTTTACATGTAATAAACATACATCATCTTATACCCAAAAGGTTGTGCAAACATGTAAAGTTGCTTACAAGCTATTCAAGCTCAACTAAACTTGCTTTGAACTTGAGTTTTAAACTAATTGAGCTTGAACTTAAAATAAAGCTTGTTTGTCTCAATGAATTGAGTTTGAACTTATGATTTTCAAGCTCAGAAAAGCTTGACTTAGCTTGATATTGATAATTTTTAAATGAGTAAATGAATATTGTAAAATAGGTCCTTGTACTCTTATACAATTTTGTAGTTTGTGAAAATTATAATGAGTTGGTTGACAACATTAATACTGTAAGTGACAAACTCTATCATAAGGCAATTCTTCACTAAAATTTTACAAATAATTTTTTCTCCATACATGCAAATAAAGTTTTCTATTAATGGAACCAATTATGACATGATTAAACAAAAAACGTACCTTTTTTCGAGTAGTCAATATGTTAAACTCATCTTCAACAAAAACACAACTTATGAATGTACTTGTAGTAATGAACTAAAGTTAGACAATTAAAAAAAAAAAACATTGAGAAGATTAAAAAACAAAAATTGTTTACTTAGTTTTTTTCTTATTGTTCTAATTTGTGATTAAATTTATTGACAAAGAATGGATTTCTTTTCCAGCATTAAAAAGGATATTGCACTCGGTTTACTCTTCTAATGTTATGGTTTTGATTGTGGGATAAGCAAAATGCCAATATTAGTTATAAAGTTGAGGAATAACCGTTAATATTATTCATGAATAGTGGTCAAGTACATGTTTTTAATAAAATTATGCAAACAAAAACTGAGTATTGGATTAACATATAGATAAATATAATAGTCATTTTATAGTGTCATTGTTATACTAATAATATAGAAGATTCACTTTGATTATATAGGGTATATTAATGTAGCATATCATTATAGTTTGACTATAGAGAGATTGAGAGGCTTTAATTAAGTATGAGAGAAAACATACATGAAAGAAAGCAAAAAGAAAATAAAAAAGGCTCATAAGTTTAAGAATTGCTTACAAGGGATAGAAGCGAGTTTAAAAACTATGTAGAGAATAAGTAATATAGATAAAGAGAATGTTTTGAATAACTATCAGTTTAATATGATATATAATAATAGATAACAAATAATATAATATAATACTAGTGCATGATGTACCCCGATGCGTGTACTTAAATAATTCTAATAAATGAAATAATTTTTAAGAGAGTATAAGATAATATTACTAACCATAATGTCTCAAACGCTTTACTATCTTAGAAAAAACAATAACGGATGAATTGATTAAAAGAGTTATACCATGAAAATTAAACAAATAATATAACTACAGTAAATGAAGAAACCCAAAAAGCAAAAAACCATACATTCAGCATGAACCAAAACTAAAGCTAAGAGATGCAAAGTCATTTGGCAAAGTAGGGATGAAATGAAAAGGTAAATGATGGGAAGTGAAGACATAAATGATGGGAAATGATTAGTTATTAAGTATAGTGGGGATGAAATGTGAAATAACTTACTAATAAAGTAATGGGTAATTATGAATAATTTATTCATTTGATAAATGTCATTAAGTTGTTTAAATATAAAACATCGAATGGAAGTGTGGGTTAAATGATATAGGTATAGTGAAGATGAAATGTGGATTAACTTACTAATAGAGTAACGAGCAATTATGAATAATTTATTTATTTTATAAATGTAGTTCGATTGTCCAAGTATAAGACACCAAATTAAAGTGATGCTTAATTTATATACTAGCAGGCAACGCACCCATAATGTGAGTGCACAAAAAAATAAATAAATAAAAATAAGACTAATCTTCTTAATAATATTTATTATAAGAAATGAAAAAAAAATATATATTAAACAAAGAACTACTAATAATATTTAAAAAATTAACCTATATGCTTGATATAAGGTGTAAAATAAATAAAAAAAATTAGTAAAATCAATCTAAACTATAAAAAAATAAAATATAAAAAGGAGAAAGTCATTTTTATTAAATTATCAACACCGTACAATGCTCTTTTCTTCAATTAAATTGTAATAACAACGTAACACTATACACATTCTGCTTTCTAAATGACAATTAAATTATTTCGAAAGTTTTATGGAATGAGCTATTACAGTTAATTAATAATAAAAAAAAATGCTACGAGTTAGAATAACAATTAAATAATAGTAAAGTGTGTTGAAAAATAGAATAAATGGTGATTGATAGTGTTGATAGACCATTTTAGCCCCAAGCTCTTAATGATCAGTTCGAATGCCTCAACCTGCTCAAGTACCTCAAAGCAGTCCCCAAGACGAAGAGCCTAACCTCATCCGGCGAGCTTGGGCCCAACCATACATGACTTGCTCTGGCCACCCTTAGCACGTTGCCTTACCTAAACCACCTATAAGCTAGCAAGACCTACTTGGGCCACCCCGAGTACCTCAATACCCTCCAGCATCTTGAGGTCCTCAAAGGGCTTAGCTTAACTCCTCTAATGGAGGCTACCTCAGTCTTTCGCAACATGTGTAAGGTGTTCAACATGCAACTCAATGCTACAATGTCCTTACCCCACATTACTACCCCTTTTCCTTACCCCTTCTTTCTCTCTCTCTCTCTCTCTTCACTAATTGCCCTTTGACATCTAAGTACAGCCAAAACGCCCTGTAAATTTGGACATGTCAATATCCCAAATTTCAAATGTAGCCACCAGTTTGTTTATGGCCAACTAAGTGATAGAGCCATTTTGTCTCCCTTTCAATGCATGTCCCCTACAAACGCCATGTATGACCAAACCCCAAGATGACACGTGCCCTTAATAGGTAAGCTCTTTAGCCTATAAATGGGATAAGGAACCAAGGGTACTGGATCCTTCTCTCTCTTCACTTACTTGATTCCTGAATATCCTTAGCACTTCCCAAACACTTCTAGAAACTCTCCCAAATACATAAACACTCTCTTTATTCCATTTCAATCTCTCCATGCATATTTAAGTATCAGAAAGCCCTTATCAGCACAACCATAAGAGGCTTTTTGTAGGTCTTTTGTCTAGCAAGGAAGACAAACCACTCCAAGAAGTCATCAACACCTAGTGATTTCACACATCACCATTTGGTAGCTACTAACTAACGTAAATCCACCCAAGACATGACCAAAAGCAAAAATAAGAATCCTTATGCATCTTAATAAGTTGACAATGGTAGGTCATCAACACCAACACAACACTCATCTACTCTGCATGTTCTAATCGTCTTAACTTATAAGTTGGAGCAACTTAAGGTGATGTTTCACTAGATGACTGAAGAAAGCCGAATAACTCAAGAATCAAATGCTACTATCTATAGGGAAGTTGTTGCCTTAAGAAAGGCACAAAAGAAATGATGCCAAGAAGAAGCCATAGTTAACTCATCCATAAGTCTAAGCAAGTGGAGTGTGAACCCTACTCCAATACTCATTATGAACCTTACATGCCTAAGCTAGCATGTTTAACTTGATCACCACCCTCTTTAGGACCTTTGTGATAAATTGAACAATAGTCACGACAAAGCGCATATGCTGAGTAAGCAATCTAGTATGGGTAAAGTACCTATGGAGCTCTCTCTAGTATGTTCCTAAAAGCTACTCAAGGGCATGAATCTCTAAGAGTTAGATGAATACATTTGCTATGCTTCTATCATGTGTGACCAAATGAAAGTCAAGTGCTCCACACTTCACAATTAGGAGCAATGTAGAGCCCTTTCATGCCTGTTGTACTCAAAGAGACACTCCTATAAGGTATCAAGCTCCTACACTTGAGCAGCTACAATGTTTTGGGTGACTTCGATGATCATCTCATATACTTCCACACAATAATGAGCATCTACAACTTCTTAAATGCCATCATGTGCAAGGCCTTCTCCATCATGTAGATGAAGGTCGTCCTCCTCTGGTTCAATACTTTGCTAAATAACTCAATTAGTTGCTTCAACGAGCTAGAAACAAAGTTCCAATAGCACTTCCTTAGCTTTAAGTGCCACGAGGGACTCTTCCATACTTTACAACATCAAGAAACTACCTAAAAAGACACTCTAGTCTTACTTAGAATGCTTTAATAAGGCCAAGCTCTAAGTCCTAAAGTTAGATACAAGGTTACACTCCAGACCCTCATCACTAAAGTTGACCTTAATGCTAAGTTGTTTGTAGCCAATGCCTTAAACTACCCTTCAACACTTGATGAATTCATATGAGTAGCAAAGAAATACATAGCTTAAGAAGACACCATAAGGGCGAGGCTTAAGACCGACCATGATAAACACAGCTCAATTATAGACTACCTCAGCTTGAATGACATCAAGCCATCATCCTTCAATAAGGAACATCAAGAGAGGCAAAAACAAAAGTTCATAAACTACATGAGCTACAGGCCCCTAAATTACTCTCTTGCCAAGGTGCTTTATGAAGTCAAGAGATAGCTCGCTTGAGCTCCTTAGGTTCGAGAAACCCTAGAAATTATAGGATTGAGTAAGTTCTATGACTACCATAACATATGCACTCATTACACTAATAAGTACTACCACCTAAAGAACACCATCGAAGGCCTTGTATGCAAAGGCTACATTAACCATCTCATGGCTAATGAGAGGAATCAAATCTAATGACCCACTTAACATCAAAGGATTAAGTAGCCACAATAGCAACAACAACAACAACAAGATCTCCTTAATGACCAACAATGTCGAGGTAAGAGTAGCTAGGCCAACACAATTGTAGGAGGCCTTGATGTAGGAGGAGTAAGCTCCTCATCACCAATCAAGCACGAGGTCCTCCTTATTCGAGACAAGAAGGCAATGATTGATACCTCCATTAACTTCATCGACAAGGATGGAGAAGGCATCGAGTACCCATATAGCAGCGCCCTAGTGATCAATGTAGATGTTAGGTTCTTTGATGTCCCCAAGACATTTCTTAACAATGGCAATTCGATGGACATCCTCTTTTATCACACTTACAAGTAGATGATAATGCAACTTGAAGAGCCTCGGCAACCATACAAGCATAGACTTATTGGCTTTAGAGGTGGTAGACCTATGCCGACCAAGGGGTTCATCACTAATCTACTTTAATTAGGTGATGTCAAGTACGTTGCTGTATAAGTGATTGATTTTGTGGTTGTTGACTACTGGTCTTTATATAGCATTATACTTAAGAGACTAAGCATAAAAAAGTTTAACATCCTGATCAGTTAGAGGTACCCTAAGGCAAAGTTGCCGATGCCCACTAGAATGAGCAAAGTATAGAGTAACTAGCAACTATCTAAATCCCTCTATCTTAAGGCACAATCTCAAGACAATGTAATATACATAGAATTGGGGTCAAAAGAAAAACTAGGCTTATAAGGAGAGCCAATCAAGAAGACGGAAGAAATTGAGCTCAAGACGACCCTAAGCTAATCGCACAGGTAAGGATGTCACAACCCGTAGAAAAAAAAGAGACCAACTTATCAATTTCCTTTAAGCTAACATTGACATGTTCACACAGTCCCTCGAGGACATGTCAAGCATTATTAACAACTCTAAGTCGATGCGCCATCTCTACATAGATGCCAAGATGTTGTCTGTTAAATAGAAGAAGAGATATTTTGCACCAAAGTGATAGGCTACCATCAAGTAGGAGGTATAGAAGTTGTTACTGGCCAAATTTAGTTTGAAGGAGCACTGCACCACCTAGTTAGCTAATATTGTCCTCATGAAGAAGTCCAACGAGAAGTGGTGCACATGTATAGACGATAGGAATCAGCCCCCTAGACCGATCATACGTAGCCGAGCTAAAGGACTCCAGGGACTTACTCCATCCAAGATGAGAATTCCTACCCTGACCTCTATGTTTCCTTTCTTTACCAACCAAACTACCAAGTCATCACCTACATCAAGCCTACTGAACAATTGTACCATAACCTTATGTCTAAATAGACAGCCCCAGACTGTTTGAGTCGAGCTCTCGAGCTAACCACCGATGTCCAACCCCAACCCAAGTTGACTACTCTACAATGAATGATTGATTTAGCCCTAACCTGATCCAAATCAAGTTGGCCTCTTGCTATACATTCTTTTTCTCATCCACTTATGCTATATTTCTTACATCTAGCCATCGAACGATACGCATCTTCTAGTACAATATTCCAGAAGGATTCTTACTTTTCCATACTAAATATTCTTTGTCACGTTTATCTTTTTAGTATGTATTATGTAACCTAATTGTAAGAATACCCTTTTGTCTTTTCATACATGTAAAGTAACCCTAGTGGATGGGCATATAAACCTTCTACTTAATTATACGTAGAAATCAATCCTCAATATCATAATTTAATCAAGTTTCCTTTGAGCGACTCTAGTGGTCTCATTATCCTTCAACTCTTATCTATTTCCTTTAGCAAGGAGTAGTGGCTTAGACCGATGAGTCATATTCGACAAATTGTAGGGCAAGTAGGATTGATTAGTGTATCATATCCAGTTGATAGCTACTTGAGCTTTACTAGCTTTTTTTTCTTTGTTTTCTTTTGGATCACTTCGTTGTGGTGTTTCTCTATGTATCCAACCTTAGAGACACATCAGCTTTGCTAGTATCAAAGCATAGTTCTAAGAGAGAGTATGTAAGGTTGCAATTAAGTTTTGGTTCATTTTGTTTTTAGTGGCTATTGTGTTCCTTCCATAGCTACTATAGTGTATTTGTATAGAGTAAGTTTAAAGTTGTGAGCTATGTAGTAGAGGTTATTGTATTGGTAAGAGAAGTTCTTTATTACTCTATTCCTATTCTATCTTTTGCTACGAAAACAGAGTAAGTTTTGTTTTTGTCTTATTCGAGTGATTATTGAGTTTTGAAGTTATTATAGTGTGTTAACTAAAGTTTTGGGTAGTATAGTAGTAGTATTTTTCATATATTGTGTTTTTAATTTGTTCAAAAAGTATTGTACCATGTTAGATTTAAGTGTTCAAGGTGTTATTGGTGATAAAAGTAGTAGTGCTCAAACAAGTTATGGTCATAATGGTAGTAACACTCTAAGGTCAGTGATGATAAGCTTAACAAGCTTACTAATTTCGTTAAGAGCTTAGTCACCACGATACAAATTAATAGATAACAACCCTAGGGAGTATAACATTATAACCTACCAAAAAATGCTCCTGAGAGACACTATGGCCAAGGTAACCAAGCTAATCACCTAGTTCCACCCCCTTAAGCTGGAGGAGTTACAGACCAAGCTACTTGACGAAGATTAGAGTTAAAGGAGATTAAAGAAGATGATGAGGAGATAGGTGTCGAAGAGTATGGTGATTAAGAAGAAGAAATTGATTATTACTAAGCATAGGAATAAGAACGTTAAGCCCTTCGAAGACTAGATAATGTCAAGATCCAAATCCTACCCTTTAGTAAAAGTAGAGATGCAAATGAATACTTAGAGTGGGAAGAGAAGGTTGAAAAGATGTTTGACTATTATAGGTATACAGACGTTGTCAAGGTCTGACTTGTTGCACTAAAGTTTACTGGATATGTCATAATGTGGTGGAAAAATCTGAATGTAGCTAGAGTAAGGGATAGAAGGCAAGGACTAAGGACTTAGGATGAGATGAAAAGATTGTTAAGGGCAGATTCATGCTCAAGACCTACTTACAAGATACATTTGTAAAGTTACAAGAACTTTACCAAGGAGGCTGGTTTGTTGATGACTATGTGAGAGAGTTCCAAATACTTATGATCTGAGTCGACGTGGAAGAACGAGAGGCCTACACAGTATTAAGGTTTGTTTCTTAGCTCAAATATGAGATTCGCAGCATTGTGGAAGTGTAGAGGTTTTATACCTTGGAAGAGGCGATTAAGATAGCGCAGAGGGTTGAAAAGCAGAGGAGAGGTGCTCTAAGCTAACTTGGGCCAACATTCTCCTAAAACTTTGTTCCGTGCCAACCTGTTCAAGCTGAATCAAGGAGGCCATATTGAGTCAAGAGAAGGAACGGCCGACTTGACGATAGTAGAGCTGGCCAACCAAGCTAAATCTAAGGTAGGCCGACCTCGAGAACATATGAGAGAGGACAAACCTCTAAATGGAAGACTAGTGAAGTGAAGTGCTTAAAATGCTTAAGCTTTTGACATATAGCTATTGAGTATCTAAACCGACGTATCATGGTACTCTAAGGAGATGTAGTAATTAGCATCAATGAGAGCGAGTCCGAAGAGAAGAAGGAAGTTAGAAAACTTGAAGCCAAAGAGGAAAAGGAGACTTGTATCTATGCCGACTAGGGAGAAGTGATGACCTTAATCCTGAGATGAGTACTAAGTTCCCTATTGAACTCCGAGGAAGATTAGAGAGAAAATTTATTCCATACAAAGTATACCATCAAAAGACAATTGTCTATTGTCATAATAGATGGAGGGAGTTGTACAACGTAGTAACCTAGTCCTTTGTGCAGAGGTTAGGTCAACCAACTTCAAAGCATCCTTAACTTATAAGCTACATTAGCTTCATGATAAGGGTGTTTTGTACATGATTGAATAAGTAACTATACCATTCAATATTGGAAACGTATATAAGGACGAATTAGTGTGTAATGTCAGCCCTATGGGTGCTTCACATTTGTTGCTTGGGTGACCTTGATTGTTCAACTAACATGTTATTCATGACGGATATAAGATCACTTATGCCTTTGTTAAGGATGGCAAGCAAATTGTGTTGCAACCCATGACCCTATCATAAGTAAATGAGACCTATAACCAAAGAAGGCCTTAGTGATGAGTTGAAGAGAGCTCTGAGCTATTGAGAAGGCCGAAGAGCCTATGGTCCTATTGATTAGAAGATTGTTGTAGATAAGAGATTTATAGGATGTTCCTAATGAGATTCAAAGCTTGATAAATGAATTTTCCAACCCGTTCCCTAAAGAGTTGCTTAAGGGACTACCCCCAATTCGAGGCATAGAGCACTATATTAACCTACAACCAAGCGTTATCCTACTAAATCGATCTGCATAAAAAATGAATCTTGACCAGGTTGTTAATTGAAAAGACTGTAGATGAGCTCATAGAGTAAGGATACGTGAGGGAGAGCATGAGCCCTTATGCTGTATTAACTCTGCTTATCCTTAAGAAGGATGGTTCATGGCATATATGCATCGACAGTTGAGCAATTAATCGAATCACTATCAAATACATGTACCCAATATTGAGGCTTGATGACATGTTAGATGAGCTCCATGGTGCCAAAATATTTTCGAAGATTGATCTGCAAAGTGGTTACTACCAAATTTGCATGAGACCAGGTGATGAGTGAAAGATTGCCTTCATGACTAGACAAAGACTTAAACAACTTCAGCAAACTTTTCAGTCCTACTCACACAAGCCCATATCCTTGTGAGCAAGAAAAGGCCTTTAACTATAATCAAGCTAAATAATCCAGAAAGAAAAGAAAAAGTGGAGGTTTGTGAGCAAAATCAAAATTTTTGGGAATAAATAAAAATAAATAGAACAGAGAAAATAATGTGGTAGGGGTATATAAAATAATGTTATTTTTTTATTCTATTTTTAATATGGTCTTTAGAATGGTTAGTTATACTGCTCAGACTTACTAATATGCCAAGCACATTCATGAGATTAATAAACCATGTGATGTGCTCTCTATTCGGAAGATGTGTTGTTGTGTACTTTGATGACATATTGGTATATAGTGCCAATGTGAACAACCATGTTTAACATCTCCAAGCAGTTTTTCACATTTTGCAAACCGAGAAGTTATATGGGAATTTGAAGAAATGTACATTCTATTAAGATGAAGTGGTTTTTCTTAGGTTTATAGTGTTAGGGGAAGGAATTTGAGTAGATGAGGAGAAGATTCGAGCTATGTTAAAATGGCTGATGCCAAAAAATATCACTAAAGTTCAAAGTTTTCATGGCTTAATTTCTTTCTGTAAGCGATTCATTAAAAACTTCAATACCATAGTTACCCCTTTGACTAAGTTGGCAAAGAAGAGTGATGGGTTCAGATAGAATGACCGAGTTGAATAGAGCTTCAAGGGAAGCTCACCTCCACCCCTATCCTATCATTACCAGATTTTGACAAGTCCTTTGAATTATAATGTGACGTGTCGGGAATTGGAATTAACACCATCCTAATGTAAGAATGATGACCCGTCGCCTACCATAGTGAGAAGCATAGTGATGCTACTTGAACTATTCTATGTATGAGAAAGAGTTATATTCTCTCTTTTAAGCCCTTACTGTTTGGTAACACTATTTGCCACCACGAGAGCTTATTATTTATACAGACCATGAGTCTTTGAAATATCTTAGGAGTTAGAACAAACTCTTGAAAAGGTAAGCTAAGTAGTTGGAGTTAATGAAAGGATTATCATATGTGATCCAACATAATGAGAAGCATAGGAAGCGCAAATGTAGTCACCGATGCTTTGTCACATTGGCAAACCTTGTTAACTACTTTACAAACAAAATCATTTGGATTCTCACTCATCGCTAAGTAGTATGCTCATGATCCTCATTTTGGTCCTATTGTAGAGCAGTATAGAGAAGGAGTTGCTGTTAGAGGATGTTATGTCAAGGATGGCTATCTCTTTAAAGAAAGAAGGCTGTACAAACTGAACTATTCCACGCGTGAGCTGTTAATTAAGAAAGCTTATGGTGGTAAATTGTCTGGTCACTTCAGGTAGACCAAGATAGGCAATCTATTAAAGGAAAACTTTTACTGGCTCGGTTTGGCCAAGGATATCCAAAAGGTAGTTGGTAGTTGTGAAGTATGCAAGCGAGTTAAGGGAAAGAGAGAGCCCCATAGAGAATACATGCCCCTATCAACGCCAACCTTACCTTAGGTTGACTTCAACATGGACTTTGTCCTAAGGTTGCCCTAAACATCTAGAGGAAAAGATTCTATATTTTTTGTAGTAAATCGCTTCAGCAAAATGACCCGCTTTAGCAAAATAACGCACTTCATCCAATGCCATCAACTAATGGTGCTTTATATGTTACTAATTTATTTTTGCAAGAAGTTGTCCAACTACATGGAGTGCCAAAGACCATTGTTTCAAATCGGGACACAAAATTCTTAAGCTAATTCTGGAAGACTCTATGGGGAAGACTTGGAACTAAACTTGTGTTCAGCTTCAGTAGCCACCCACAAATTGATGGCTAGACTGAAGTGGTGAACAAGACACTAAGAAACTTACTCAAAGCTAATGTAGGAAAGAACTTAAGGGATTGGGATTTATGTCTACCAATTGTGGAATTCACATACAACTAAACTATCTACAGCACCATTGGAAAGACCCATTCGAGGTCATCTATGGACTTAATCCTACTATCCCCTATATATGATCGATATTCCTAGAACTGTTGAGGAGAGTCAATTTGGAGTTAACTATGCTCAAGAATTGCAAGAGCTACACCAATCTATAACTATGAAGATCGCTAAATTCAATCAGAAACAACAAGAGATTGGTAACCGAGGCTCCCGAGTTGTTTCTTTCTAGCCAGGAGACTTAGTATGGATTTACTTCAGTCAAGAATGATTCCCACACTTGAGATAGAGTAAGCTATCTCCTCAAGCTTATGGTCCATTCAAGGTCTTGAAGAAAGTCAACTGTAATGCTTACTAAATCGAGTTATCTAATGGTAATGGTGTTTTCTCCACTTTCAATGTGTCGAACCTGATTCCTCACCAACTAGGGAAAGAAAACCTCACGAGTGTTCTAGACATTACTCTTATCCTTTCCCTTAAGCAAGGTGAGGTGGTAAGTAACCTCATTGGACTAAATCATGCATCATATTGAATTGTGTTGTGAATCCTTAGAAGTTCCATTAGTACATCATATCATCTGGAGCTGTTCATGGGTTTTTGCTAACTGTTTCATTCGTCATTTTTACCCTTTCATACCTTTCTCCATTACCCCTTCTTCGAGCTTTCTGCAAGCTTAAACTTATCCAATGACCAACCTTGTCTGTTCTTGGTTATGATTCGCAACATCTTAGTATCAGAGATGAGGTTTTGTATGAACTGTAGTTAGTTCTTGAAGTTCTATTGTACTTTGTTTTGTATATGTGAAATAGAGTCAGTTATTGTGTTCATTTGATTATTGTGTTATTAGTTGTTCACTTTATGAAGTGTTTGTTTAAATTCTGAATTTATGGAGAAAAAAATGACAGAACCAAATATGAATGTTGATACGGGTGATGACAGTAGAATTGTCCACCAAGGGCGTCAGTCTCAACAAACTCCTAGAAGTACTAACAAGAGGCTTGATGTGGTAGCCAACCTCTTGGTAGATTTGACCCGAGCTATTTATGCACTATCTTACTAGCTCATTAAAGCCATGCAAAATACTCCATAAATTGCTCAACTTGTTAAAGGTCAGAACCCAGCTCGACCAGTTCGAGGTGGAGGAGTTGGCAAGCAAGTAAGATGAAGGATAGACTCGAGAAAGCTTGATGAGGAGGAGTATATACAAGTCCTTAGAGCAGCCGACCATGTGAAGCTTTGAATTTCAAGTTTCAATGGATCTGGGAATGTTGATGAGTATCTAGATTGGGAAGAGAAGGTGAATCGTGTGTTTGATTACTATCAATATGAGGATTATGAGAAAGTGAGGACCACTGCTATTGAATTCTTCGAATATGCCTCCATGTAGTGGAAGAATTTTCAGGCCATGAGAAGAAGAGAAGGGTATCGAGAGATTAACACTTGGCCCGAGATGAAGAGAGTACTTAGAAGCAAATTCATGCTGGAAACATATCTCTAAGATACTTTCACTCGACTTCAGGAGCTGAGATAAGGAGGCCGAACTATTGATGAGTATGTTTAAGAATTCTAAATGCTTATAATACGATGCAGAGTAGAGGAACCATTGGCTCGAATAGTCTCAAGATTTATTACTAGATTGAGAGGAGACATCTAAGACATTGTAGAGCTCCAGCGATTAGACATAATGGATGAAGCAGTTAGGATTACCCAGCGAATCAAGAGGTAAAGAAGGAGTCGAGTAATAACCCAAAATGCCGACTAGCCGACCTAGTCAAGCAAGTCACCTAACTTAATCAAGTACTAAGCCAAGCAGAAGGGTTGATGTTAGAGTTAAGTAGAAACACCGACCTGAAGATATAGTGCTGACCTAAACGTATGAGAAAGGGCAAGGATCTAGCAGGAAGACCAGCCAGATCAAGTGCTTCAAGTGCCAAGGGTTCAGACATATGGCTGCTTAGTGCCCGAATTGAAGGACGATGATCATTAAGGGAGACATCCTGAAGTTAAAAGTCGAGAGTATGGATGAGGAACCCGAGGAGGAGGAGGTTCCTACCAAGAAAGAAAATGTTGAGAAAGAACTAATTGAGGGAGACGTATTTCCCAAGGACTTAGACTAGTTACTCATAGTTGTCCGGTATACAGCGAGCATGGAACCCTCACGAGAAGAGGAGCATAGAGAGAATTTATTTCATACCACTTATAAGGTGAATGATCAAATGTGTGCTCTCATTGCAAATAGTAGATGTTGCACTAATGTGGCATCGGCTGATCTTGTTTCCAAACTAAAGCTGTCGACTGTTGCACATCCTAGGCCATACAAGTTGCATTGGTTGAGTGAAAAAGGAGCACTACATGTCACTCAGTAGATACTACTGTCGATTACTATAGAGAATTACTTTGACCAGATCCTCTACGACGTACTACTTATGTACGCTTCCCATATGTTACTAGGTAGGCCGTGGTTGTTCGATAGGAGAGTTATACATGACGACTACAAGAATACGTATATGTTTGAGAAGGATGATTGAAAGATCACGCTGAATCCGATGCCGTCAAGAGAAGTTAATAAGTTGTAGATGAAACTTACTCGCTAATCGAAGAAGGCTCTAATGATGAGTAAAGCCAAGCTCCAAGAGGCCATCAATGTTGACAAGCTAACCTTATTATTGGTTGGGCAACTATTGGAAATGAAGGAATAGGGTGAGCTTCCTTGGGAAATTAAGGAATTGCTTGATGACTATGTCGACCTGTTCCTAGAACAGTTACCTAAAGGGTTGCCCCCAACTTAAGGTATAAAGCACTACATTGACTTAATTCCCGGCGCTGCATTGCTAAATAAGCTAGCTTATCAAATGAATCTTGAACAGGCTTCTAAACTTTGACATCAAGTCGACGAGTTGTTGGAGAGAGGTTATGTGAGAGAGAGTCTCAACCCTTGTGCTATGCTTATACTTTTAGTGTTGAAGAAGAATGGAACCTGGTGGATGTGTATTGACAACCGAGCGGTAAAGAAAATCATGATCAAATATAGGTATCCAATCCCAAGACTAGAAGACATGTTAGATGAATTGAGTGGAGCCAAGATTTTCAGTAAGATTGATCTCAAGTCTAACTACCATCAAATCCGCATGAGGTCAAGAGGCAAGTGGAAGACTATGCTCAAGACTCGACATGGACTTTACTAGTGGATGGTCATGCCTTTCAGCTTGTCAAATGCCTCAAGCACTTTCGTAAGACTTATGAACCATGTACTGAAACATCTCATTAGGAAGTACGTCGTAGTGTACTTTGACAACATCCTGGTCTACAGTACTGACATGCCGAGTCACTGTGAACATCTTAGAGTAGTCTTGGATATCCTTTATGCCGAGAGATTATTTAGCAATTTAAAGAAATGTTGCTTCTGCCAGGAGGAAGTGGTATTCTTAGGGTAAGTAGTTAGTAGAAGAGGCTTGCAAGTCAATGAAGAGAAGATCAAAGCAATTGTCGAGTTGCCAACTCCTATTACTTTTGCCAACGTAAAAAGTTTTCATGGACTGGCTTCGTTTTACAGAAGGTTTATCAGGAATTTCAACACCATCACCATGCCACTTACTAAGCTAATAAAGAAGAACATCGACTTCCAATGGGGAGAAAGGGAGGGGTGGAGTTTTGTCGACATAAAAGAAAGATTGACCTCCACCTCGGTGTTAGTATTACCTAACTTTGACAAAATTTTTGAGTTAGAATGCAACACATCGGGTATTAGAGTAGGTATTGTCCTAACGTAGGAAGGCTAACCAATTACCTTCTGTAGTGAGAAGCTCTAAGGACCACAGCTGAACTACTCCATATATGACAAGGAACTTTTAGCATTGATCCAAGCAATGCAAGTGTGGCAATATTATTTATTGCCAAGAGAATTCGTCATATATGTTAACCATAAATTGTTGAGGTACCTCTAAAGTCAGATCAAGTTGTCAAAGCGGCAGGCGAGATGGGTTGAATTCCTTGAGGGATTCAATTTTGTAATTAAATATAAGTAAGGAAAGAGCAACGTAGTTGCGGATGCTCTTTTAAGGAGACATGTGCTTTTATCAAAACTACATACTAGGTTGTTTGGTTTTGCAAATATCTAAGAATAGTACTCAGAGGATCCACACTTTAGGCCAATAATTTTGTGATGCATGGATGGGAGGACAATAGATCAGTAGATCAGTATTATGTGGAGGATGGCTATTTGTTCTAAGGGGGGAAACTATACGTACTAACTTGTTTCCTATAGGAATTATTAATCAGGAAAACCCACAGTGAAGGACTCTCCAAACACTTTGGAGAGAGGAAGACTTATGAACTATTGAATGGTCGAGAATGCAAAGAGCTGTGCACCAAATTGTTGAAAGCTGTGTTGTGTGCAAAAAGGCCAAGTGCTGAGTTGAACAAGGGAAAGCAATGCCCCTACCTATTCTGACGAAGCTATGGATTGAACTGAGTATGGACTTTGTTCTTAGACTACCGCGAATTGCCCAAAGCAAAGATTCTATAATGGTTATCGTAGATCGGTTTAGTAAGATAGCACACTTCATGCCTTACACCAAAACTAATGACACTTTGGATATTGCTTCTCTTTTCTTACAGGAGATTGTGCAAATACAAGACGTGCCGGGATGTGTAGTCTCCGACAGAGGCCTAAAGTTCTTAAGCCATTTCTAAAGAACCTTGTAACATTAGTTGGGAAACAAACTGCTCTTCAATAACTCATGTCACCCCTAAATTGATGATCAAATAGAGGTGGTTAATCGTACTTTGGGGTCATTGCTCCAAACTGCAGTAGGTAAGAACTTGGCTGATTAGGATATCTGCCTGCTAGTAATTAAGTTTGCCTATAACTGAACTATACATGACACTACTAAGCAGACTCCCTTCAAGGTGGTCTATTGATTCAATCCTAAGTTGCCCCTTGATCACACCGCTGTACCAATACCCGCGCAAGAGGACTATGACACCTTGACCAAAGCACAATCTCTTCAGTACATCTATAACAAGGTCACTTGACACATCAACTAAGCTGCTAAAAGAATGCGAGAAAAGACCAAGGATAGGTTAGCCAAACAATTTTAGTCAGGAGACTTGGTATGGCTATACCTCAGCAAGGAATGGTTCTCGAATAAGAGGAAGAACAAATTATTTGCACGAACATAAGGATCTTTTAGAATCCTTTAGAAAATTAGTAACAATGCCTATAGGTTAGAATTGCCTAAAGACTGTAGGATTTCTGACGCCTTCAACATTGCCGACCTCAGTCCATAACACCCTGACAAAGAACTCAGCAAACACCATTTAGATTTTATCCCAAATCTAAAACACCATAGAAGGAATGATGGGAATCAAGCTATAGGATCTCTAACCTATAGCCAAGCTTGAAGACTAGAGGAGCTAGCATAACAAATCCTTATGTTCCAACCAAACCTTATCAAGGCCAAATTACTTTTAATGCCATACCGTATGACCACCCATTATTCTATGGTATGCCGAGTTGATGATTACTCTCTAGTGCCGAGCCAACCAATCACTGGACATCATCCTTGCTGAGAAGCCGAGAGATAGAGAATCTGGACTGATTAAGCCATCCCTGCTTGGACAAGCCCATTTGCCCGTACTTTTTGTCCACATCACCTAACAGCCTCACCAATGTAGCATCGCCACGTGTATAGTATCATATGTAGAATCTATAACACCAATGATTGTTTTCCTTATATATTCATTTTTACTCTTTTGTATCGTATACATTACTTCTTTAGGAAATGTTCTTATTGTCTTTTCCCTTTTGGGCAAGTTACCCTAACTTATAAGTATAAATTTGCTTGTACTTGTAGCTATAAGAGGACAAATTATCTTTAATACACTTGAGTACTTTCTCCCTTACGTAAACGCTGTTTGTTTACTCTCGGCATCACTCTTATACTTTCTTATAAGTAAGGTTAGGTGGCAAGTAACCTCATTAGACTAATTCGTGCATTATATCAAATTGTGCGATAAGTCTTCGAAAGTTTCATTAGTGCATCATATTCTCTAGAGATATTCATAGGTTTTTACTTACTATTTCATTCATCATTTTTACCCTTTCGTACCTTTCCCTATTACCCCTTTTTTAAGCTTTCTATAAGCTTAAACCCATCTAACAACTGGTCTTATCTATTCTTAGTCATGGTTCGCAATAAGAAGATTACCCCAAATCTTAACAAAGCCTACTAAATGATTATTTTCCCTTCCATAGGAACAACTAACTTGTCAGTTCAATGTTGGGCCATGCCATTGGATGCCTATTTAGGCTACGACCAAATTTACTTGTTGTGTATGGAGTGTTTTAGCTTCACTTACATTTATGGATCTTAGACTCTTTGATGATCTTGAAGAAAGCTAAGTTAGGCTTCCCTACTAAACTTATAGCATACTCAAGAGAAGGAGAAAGTATTTAGAGAAAGAGAAGCTTTGGAAACCAAGTGAATTCTTACTCAATTCTCTTATGATTACAAATGAGGGGAGGTCCTCTATATATACAAGTGGCTTCCAAAAATTGATAACTATGTTTGATTCGATCTAATGGTCTACATCGTAATTACATTTCCAATGCAAGCTACCCTCTATCTATAATGATTCAAGATCTCCTAAGATTTAGGCCTAATGGACTTAGGCCTTAGGCTTCTTCTTAGATGAGCCTTGAGAAACCTCATGGATTTAGGTCCTTATTGGGATTTCATGATATCCTCCCCTGCCTAAATCCAACAATATCCTCATCACGTTCTCCTTATACTTATTGATCAATGCCTTAAATTGCCATAATAATTCAATTAGTTCCCATCTATTCTCGCGGTTAGTCATTACAACTTGATCAAATACACAATGCAGTTTGGATGACTTACTTCTATAACAATTTGATCCGTAAATATGTTCTCCACCTCTTTATCATATGAGTTTTGTACTCTAATTAGGGCTCTTGTTGCCTTTATCCTCTTTGTGTCTTCCTTGTCTATATGGTAAGGTTTTAACATGTTGACATGAAATATTGGGTATATCTGCAACTATGATGGTAATTCTAGCTTGTAAGCTACCTTTCCTACTCTTTTCAACACCTTCTATGGTCCCTGGTATCTTCTCATTAAGCCCTTATGTAGCATCCCCTATGTTTGCTGTAGCAATGTGATAGGAATCAGCCTCTGACTACATCCAAGCCGAGGCCAACCTGTCCGAAGTTGACGCCGACCCTCTAAAACTTTCACTGAGGGTGAACAAATGACAGAAGACTGAAGGGAAGAAAAGGAGCCACTCGGCAACAAGTCTGTCATCTGCTGAGAAGATGAGAGATCATACAACTAAGCACTCAAATCCAAAGAACCACTCGGCACTATTCCGATAGACTAGTGACAACTGACTTTAAAACTTGACAATCGTAGGCCGACCTCTTTGGTGTCTCAGCTAGCCATTACATGACGTCAAGAGCTCCCCCTCGAACCCAGACATCTAACTGCTGACCCCACCCAGTTCGGATCCTACTCTTTCCTGGACATGCTGAGTTCCATAAAATGCATAGTTTTATATTCTTATATATGTTTTCCTTCATTTTATTTATGGGCCTGATTCTTTAGGGTTTAAGGCTTTGTACTTTATTTACAATTTTGCTACTAAGGTTTAGGACTTACTATAAATAGCAACATTTATACTAATAGAGATAGATACAAACAAATATATATAGAGAGTGAAATTTTCCTCTTTCAAGTAAGGCTACACTTGAGCTAGTAGAGCTTTTGTTTGCCAAATTATTGAGTATCGATTACTCTCTATAATCTCCCAAGTGTTCTTAGCAATCTTATTCGTAAGATTATGGTGAACTCCTTCATTTGAACCAATTATTGAGTTATATCTAACCTTTATTTGAATCTTGAGCGATATTTAGTATTTATGAGTTGTATCGAACTCTATTTCAAGCTCAAACCCTTGATTGTGTTTGTGTCTTGGTAAGTTATATCCATTCACATTCACCATTAAAAACCTTTACGTTCTTCATACCCATTTTTCTTTTGGAATCCCAAATGCCCATTCTTGCTTGTTCGAGATCCTTTGTCATTCTGGATTGATCCTTATCATATTGGTATCAAAGCTTTGGGGAGACATGCGTGCTAGTGTTCTTTAAAGTAGATTTGTAGTTCTAACATTTCTGTTAATCATTGTTCTGTAGTGTAGTATATTATTTGTAGTAGTCGTAAGTAGCTGTAAAAGTCGAGTAGTAGTTGTTTATGGGTTACTATTAGTGTTTTGTTGTTTGTTCAATTCTTTGGTCAATTACTGTATAGATAAGAATATCGGAGGATAGTGTCAACAACACTAGTGATAGCCTTCACGAAAGCTTGAGGCAATGTGTTGACAACTTAGAATATCAGATTCAGAATCTCACTAACTCTATCCAAGAACTTACTGGATTAGTTAAAGGCTGCAGACGGGATGGCCAAGAGGAAAGAAGGGGGAGAACACCCATAAATAGAAGTGGTTCTAATGAACTTAACCATAATGACCGACAGCGAAGAAGAGCTGCCAAGCCAAGAAGGAGAGAAAACAGACTTGAGTTGAGAAGAAGAAATGAAAGGAGTGTTGACTCTAAAACAAATAAAGAAGCTCGGAGAAGAGAGCCAAGGCCGATAAGGAGCATGGTTGAGCAAAGCTCTAATAGAAGTGGCCAAACCAAACTAAATTGACCATCTTAGAATGCAAGGGATAAACCTTGAACACCTGGCTAAGGACTTGACAATGTCAAGCTGAAACTATTGACCTTCTATAGAAGTAGCTGACTCGAAGAGTTCCTTGACTGGGCTCCCTGAATTGAGAAGTTATTGGAGTGCTACGAGTGCGATTATCGAGCAAAGGTTAAGCTAGCTTCATTATCCCATGTTGAATATGCGAATCTTTGGTAAGCTAAGCTAGTGGCTAAGCGAGATACTGAAGTAGAGGAGACAATTAGAACTTAGAGGCTCATGAAAAGATTGATGAACTAACGCTTTGTGCCAACTTATTTCAAGTAAGAGATGCTCTATGCTTTCTAGCACCTGTGATAAGGTCAAAATACTATTAAAGAGTATTTACAAGAGTTTAAGACCATGATGACGAGATGTGAGATTACCAAGCTATAGGATCACACCATTGCCAGATTCCTAAGTGGACTTTAAGACAACATTGCCAACATAGTTGAGTTGCAGCCATTCAACTCTCTAAATGAGCTAATTAATATGGCATTAAGAGTAGAAAGGTAGAGGAGAAGAAGGCATTAGAAGTTGAGTAGCCAACCTCAATAAGGCAACCTTGAGCTTGAGAGGTATGTTAAGAGAAGGCAAGAAAAGATGGAGAAAGGTGAGCCTAGCCGACCTATCTATACTGAAAAGAAGATTGCCAAGAAAGAAAAGGCACTAGGCAACAAGGCTAGAGAAGTGAAGTAGTTAGGCTACGAGTACATTGTGTCCTAATGCCCAAATGAGAGGATCATGGTCTTGAAGGGTGAAGGGCCTAAGGCTCATATCAAGAGTCAAAGTGACAAGAGTTCAGAAGACCAGTTGGTAGAAGAAGATGTCTATCCCAAAGACTTGGATAAACTCCTAACTATTGCCATTTGAGCTGACCTAAAGGCAAATCCCAAACAAAGGGAAAATTTATTTCATATACGGTGCCAAGTGAATAGGAAGACCTATTCCTTGGTTATCGATGGAGGTAGTTGTACCAACATCATTTTTGTCGAGATAGTAGAAAAGATGAAATTACCGACCTACCCACACCCTTGACCTTATGGATTGAAATGGTTCAATGACAATGGTATGGTCCATGTGCATAAAAGAATGTAAATCGTATTCAAGGCAGGGCAGTATGAGGATGAGATTGACTTCGACATAATGCCTATGAATGTCGTGAATCTACTTCTTGGCTGACCATGGGAATTCAATTAGAAAGTGATCCATGATGGATTCCTCAACGCCTATACTATTCAAAAGGATGGGAAGAGCTAGCTCTTAACCTCGATGAGCATTGAGGAAATCCAGAGACACTCAACACCCATGGTAAAACGAAAAGGGAAAAGGAGCTTATTCGGCATCATGGCTTAAGCTCAACACTTAACGTCAAGGATGACTTCCTTTCAGACCCACGGTAATGATGGGAATCAACCTCTGACTACGTCTTAGTTGAGGCCAACCTGTCCAAAGCCAATTCCGATCCTCGAGAAGAAGATGTCGACCTATTCTAACCCAAGGCTGAACAACTTTCATTAAGGGTAAACAATTGATAGAAGACCAATGGGAAGAAAAGGAGTCACTCGGCAACAAGTCTGTTGTCTATCGAGAAGATGAGAGATCATACAGTCAAGCACTCAGATCTAAAGAACCACTCGATACTATCCTGATAGACTAATGACGATTGACTTTAAAACTCGACAATTATAGGTCAACCTCTTTGGTGTCTCACCCAGGCATTGCACAACGTTAGGAGCTCTCCCTTGGACCCGAACATCCAACTACCGACCCTGCCCAGTTTGGATCTTGCTCCTTCCTGGACATGCTGAATGACTGCATGTCGAGTTTTGTAAAACCTACAGTTTTATATTCTTGTATATGTTTTCCTTCATTTTATTTATGGGTTCAATTCTGTAGGGTTTAAGGCCTTATACTTTATTTATAGTTTTGCCACTAAGGTTTAAGACTTGCTATAAATAGCAACATTTGTACTAACAGAGACAGACACAGATAGATATAGACAAATATATACAAAGAGTGAAACTTTCCACTTTTGAGTAAGGTTGTACTTAAGTTAGTAGAGCTTGTGTTTGATGGGTTATTGAGTATCGATTACTCTCTTTAATCTCCCCCTATATTCTTATCAATCGTACTCGTAGGATTGTGGTGAACCCCTTCATTTAAACCGGTTATTGAGTTATGTTTAACCCTCATTTGAATCCCAAGCAACATTTAGTGTTTATGAGTTTTACTAAACTCTATTTCAAGCTCAAACCCCCGATTGTGATTGTATCTTAGTGAGTTATATCCATTTACATTCACCATCAAAAACCTTCCTATTCTCTGTACCTATTTTTCTTTTAGAATCTCAAATACCCATTCTTGTTCGTTTGAGATCTACTGCCATTCTAGATTGATCTTTATCAATATGTAATCAAACTATAACAAAATCTCCAACTTGATACTCGACATCTCGCCTCCATTGGTTCACAAATATCTTCATTCTTTTTGCTACCTTGTGTAAGTAAACATAAGCTATGTTTGTTTCCTCTTGCTAATTTCTAGAAAAGTCAAAAGTTGCTAGACTACTACCCCTATACTCCGTAGAGATAGTGATTGGGGTAGTAGGCTGAAATCCCAACACAACTTAAAAGGGGCTTCTCCCTATAGCTTCTTTTTAGCATAAGTTGAATGAGAATTGAGCGAAATCTAATAGGCTTTCCCAATTCTCCTAATTTTCATTCATATAATGTCTGAAGTATAGTTCTAGTAAGATTTGAAGATAGACATAACCAAACAACATAATTAGGTTGTTTCTAGGTAAATCTAGAGCTTATTTTCAAGTATCACAACTAGTGATACGACTAGAAGACACAACTATGTCATCAATCATGTTGTTCCCAATTATTTAAAAGAAGAAGAAGAAGAAGAAATGAGGAAACATGTATCACAATGAAGTACATAACGATCATGTCTTCAGTCAAATTTTTTTCTAGCTAACCTATTTTTTTTTTTTTATCACTTCCTATATAAAGCCTTGTTAGGGTTTGTTTTGAGATAGAACTTTTTGTCACGACTTTGTGAGATTTTTTCAAGCAAAGAATATTCAAGAGAGCAAGAGGAATAGAAGACTTTAATATTCAACCTTTTTGTGGATTTCATGACTCCTACTTCTAATTCTTTCTATACTTTGATTTTAGATTCTTATTTTACAATGTATAGAGAGTAGATCTTTGGTATTTAGGTCTTGTAGAACATAGATCTACTCATGTGACATGATTATTACTTGATTAATTTAATTCTTTAGTCTTTTCTTGATTTAATTATGTATGCTTAGTAATCTAGAATTTAATATCTTATAAGAGAATTGAGAGATTTCTTATAAGATTAGTTGTAGGGATAGTTGATGAGGGTTGTTGTAAGATTAGAGATAATTTGCAAGATCCTTCTAGAATTTTGAATTAGAGCACAGAGAATTCATTGTACAATAATGCAATCTTAGATCATACTATTGAGAAGAAATTTTAATAGGTGATTTTAGGGCTAAGGTTAATTGGCTTAAGAAAGTGATTAACCTTAATAGAGTATTCTCCTAGTTAAGAAAGATTAAAGAATAAATTATCTTTAATGGAATTCACATGTTAGGTCTAAAGGAAGCAAAGATCTAGATGTGATTTTTTTGAATCTTGAAATAGTTTACACTTTTATTGCTTTCTTTCTAAGTTCTTAAATAATCTTTCATTAGTTGTTAATTTAGTAATTACTATAGTTAGATTACATATTTTAACTTCTTAAACTCGAATTTGTAGGTTAGATAATAGAGATCTAGTAAGTATTAGTAATCAAAGTCTTTGAGGGATCGATACTTGAACCTAATCTACTTATTGAAAAATTAATAGGTATATTTGCCTCATATCAAAATTTTAGCATCATTGTTGCTATTGGGGACTTTAGATATCAAGAAAGATAGTAAATTTATTAGTTTAACCATTTTTTTTTTTATCTTTTGTTGATTTTATTTTATTTTTCCTAAATTCTTTTACGTTCTTGGTGTAATCTTGACA
Organism: Lumnitzera littorea; assembly: GCA_024138015.1. Taxonomy (NCBI): domain Eukaryota; kingdom Viridiplantae; phylum Streptophyta; class Magnoliopsida; order Myrtales; family Combretaceae; genus Lumnitzera; species Lumnitzera littorea. The sequence goes on along the minus strand of JAMXBB010000008.1, from coordinate 47,109,760 downwards.
AAATTTTCTGTTCTCTTTGGTATAGTACATGACAAGAATCCGATCAAAGGATTTGATTAAAATCAATCTTAAGATTTGTTGCCAAGCATTTTTTTATAACTATTCAGTGGGCTTATTTAGCCGACCCAATACTTAAACCCAGTCCAATAATCCAATTCAAATACAGCTTCCACTAACTAACTATAAATACCAAGCAAGATCACCAGGTAATATCATTATCTTTTTGACAATTCTCTTTACATGACAAGAGAGCTAACTTAGGCATAAAAATGGCCATGTCAAAGCACCCTCAGGCACCCCTCATAGCCATTTTCTCATTTTGCATGTACTTGCTTAATGGAATGAAAATCACCAATCAACAATTGATGCCGTCTATGGGAACCAAAAAAGAAGAAAAGACACAATCCATCGTAGTAATCTTGAATGGTTTTCCAAAATCATACGGTGAAATGTTTCTTCATTTTATGAACTATGCCGAATATGATCCATGATAATTTTGTCTTCTCCATTTCTATCCAAATTTAGGAAAATCACTCATAGTTTGATCACTTATTTTGGTTTCTTAGTCATGAATCTAGCTTTGGCATGACTTTCCCTTGAGTCTTATCTTTTTTCATGTATTGGCTTTTGAATGGCTAGTTCCCACATTCCTTAAGACCCACCATGTTTCCTTTTTTAACTAACCACCAATTTTCTCAAAAGAAGCATTTGCATTAAGTTAATTGTCTCTCTAGTGTTTTGAGTCACTTCGATGATGATTTCAAGAAATGTAAAGAAGGATGCCACTTCATCAAGTATTACTAATGTTCAATAATATCCATGGGAGAAACTTCAGAAAATATCACTTTGTGGTAGTTATTTATTATTGTGGCTTGGAAGTCAGTTATCTGGATTTTGTTGAAGACAATTATTGTCGCGAGCTATTTCGACTATAACTGTATAGTAACTAGAACCAAGTGATTGCATAGGCTGAAAAACTTCAATGAAGAATAGCTTGAGCAAATGCATAGTAATTGCAATTTTTTTAATAACCACCAAGCTCCTCCCTAACTAAACTTTACTTAAATTGGCATATCAGCTTGAAACTCTCTATGGCTGAAGTACTTAATTACAAGCACCTTTTTCCTAAATTCCATCGCAGTAGCAGTGAATAAAGTTGAATGTCACTCATCCATTAACCACTTGCTAAGAAGTTACTTTTGGATTCGGTTCAAATATTTGTGAAAGAAAGTTCTACAAAAATATGATGAGATCCGAGTACCCACTTGAAGAGAAAATTGATTAGAGTTGTTTAGCACATATTAAGTTGTACAACAGTAATTAGTGGACTTTTCTTCTGAGTTGCAAGGCCGAGAGGTAGAGTGCATGCTTGCCAAGCAAGACATTAGTTCTAAGCAAGTACAATAAACTCAAGTGACCACTCTGAACTAAACTGAAGTATAAGTCTGAGCTATTCAAATTTGCTGCCAAGTCGAGTTATGAAGTGTTGTACTAGTTGTCGAGCCATATTTTTTTTTTCTTTAATTTAACATATATCAAGTCCAACCCGCTTAATATAAATTACTTAACATTAAACTAAGAAAATATTTTTCTAAATATTTTTTTAAAAACTGGAGTCGCTAATCATTTCAACTGGTAAAAGGTGAAATTAGAATTTTCGGATGGGAAAACCCTAATTTGGTTACTAATTCATGGATTTTCTAAGAAAATGGTTTTTAGAAAATTAAACTAGAAAAAACCAAGTTTAGGAACTAACCTAATAAGACTAAGTTATCATATAAAAGCTAAAGAAAAATTGATGAGCTTTATTTTTTTAATTTTCTAAAAATACTAAAAATATACCTAAATATACAAAATATAACTAAAGTGAATTTTCATTATTTTTTTATTACGAATTTTTAGGAAAAAGGAAAAAAGTTTTTTTTTTTTTATAGGTTACCCCGAAGGTACCTATATATCCACTACTCAGGATTAAACCAACGCAGTCCTCTTTTATAAAATATTTAATGAGTGGATTCTTTTATTTTGAAAATCGAGCTAGATTTATGTTAACTTAACCATTTATTTATTATTTTTTAAAAAAGAAAACTAAGAAGTCTAATTTCACGAATTAAAGAAAACACTAACTAACTATATCTTTTTGAAAAAAAACTCCAGTTTAGACTTTTTACTTTTTTTACAAAAATCACTACGTGTCAAAAGATATTTTTTTCTAAATTTTACATGCAAGATCTACTAAGATACGATCTAAATATGTATCTTTTCTAAATCTCTACTGCAAGATACATTGAAGATACGATCTAAAAACATATCTTCATACATATATGTTCTAAATCTCAACCATAAGATACGTTAAAGATACGATCTAAATACGTATATTTATACGTATCTTTTCTAAATTTCAACTATAAAAGACATTTAGATACGATCTAGATACGCTTATTTTTCAAAAACCACGATTTTACTAAAAATGTAATTAAGCTAAATTTATTAAAAATTTGGATTATCTAAAAAAATACGTAATATGAAAGTAATAAAAACCTACACTAAAAAAATAAATAACTTAGTAAAAATAATTAAATTAACTAATAAAATAAAATAACAAATTTTCTACTTACGAGTCAAGTCACGCGTAATCGATACGCTCATGTTAATCATCTACGACATACTTGCATCGTGGTTTTTTGATCGTATGTACGTAGTATGCATACGTTATGTTTCATTGCTGGATCAGTGTATGCTGATTGTAGTGGAGGTTAGGTGTTGTTTGTGCAATTGGGGAATTTGGTTATATGCAGCAAGTGGCTATGGTGTGTTGGCGAGTGTTAATTGGTGTAATGGACGTACTAGACAGCATGAGTGGGATGTAGCAGGGGAATTGTTCAATGCTTAGTCATGGAATTGTTGGCTTGTCAAGGGCATGTGGTGATGTCTAAGCTTCTTGGTCAGGGGGTCGTACAGCATGTTTGCTTACATAGGCTTACAGCATGCAATTTGGTTAGATTGTGTTTAGTAAAGTGAGTCAGCGGTGAGGAGCTATGACATGTGTGCAGCAAAATGGATAATGGACAGTGTGAGCTCGTATGTTTAGTTGTGAAGTGTGTTAAGGCAATGGCTAGAGTGTCTCAGTGTAGGATGTAACAGGGGGTCAAATTGTTTGAATAGAGGATATCTAGGGAATTTGGACTTGGACTTTGGTTAGGTGTTTGTAGGGTGTAAATGTGATTCTGCCAAGTGTTGTAGAGTTCGATTGTGAATTGAAATCACGGTGTGGAGTGAATTGTGTTTAAGAATTGTGTCATAAATTACATAATTGTGTTAATTGTCCCCTACCAACTTACTATTTATAAACTCAAAATTGAATCCTTCATATCTTAACAAATCCTAAATACGATAACAAATCCTAGATACAGAAAATACGTTTTGGTGTTTTTTTTTTAAAGATTTGACCTATTTTCAAAAAGCCTTACTTAATTTGGGCTTTCTATTTTCTAAGCTTGATTCAATTCAATTTGATTTAACTCGATAATCCTCTTAATAAATCCCTAGCCCATTTTAGCCCAGTATAAATTAGATAAAAAAAATCTTCTTTATATCAAACTAGACTAAAATTATTTTAATAAAGCTTGATCCTTTAATAACTTAAGAATTCATTAAATTGATTACTCATCATTATCCGATTTGATCTTAAACAATCTAACTCAACTCGACTCGATACGATTTGACTTTATACCGCTAGACTTAACTCGACTTGATTCAATTCGATTTGACTCAATACAACTTGACTCGACTCAATTAGATACAATTTGATATGATACGATTTGACTCAATTTGATACAACTAACTTGGTATTGACTTAACTTGACACTTTATATTTTTTAAATTTTTCCTCTTTTTTTTTATTTTCGTTTTTTTATTTTTTATTATTTTTCTTTATTTTTTTTATTTTATTTTTTTAACTTAACTCAACTAAAATAAAACGAAAATGGTAAAAATGATGTATCTACAACTGCCCCTCTCTATAATGAAGTTCAATTAGAACTTCGCTACAAAGAAAAAAAAGATACCTTTTTTTGCCAAGTCCTACTTTGAACTGATTAGTTAAACCGTATTGTTTTGGTTTGGTAAATAATCTGAAAAGGATAGATCTCTTTGAGATTTCTTGTTTTGCTTTGGTTGATGATTCGAAAAGAATAAATCTCCTCGAGATTTCAAAAAACTTGCTTTGATTAATGATCCAAAAAGGATAGATCTCTTCGAGATTCTTCCTCTGTTTGGTGATATAAAGAGGATAAATCTCTTTAAGATTTCTTACTTTGTTTGGTGATCCGAAGAGGATAGATCTCTTCAAGATTTAAAAAAGAAAAAAAAAAAACTTGCTTTGGTTGATGATCTAAAGAGGATAGATCTCTTTGAGAATCTTGCTTTGTTTGGTGAATGATCTGAAAAGAATAAATCTCTTCAAGATTCTTATTTTATTTTGGTGATCCAAAGATGATAGATCTCTTCAAGATTCTTGTTTTGTTTTTGTAATCCAAAGAGGATAGATCTCTTCAAGATTTCTTGTTTTGTTTTGGTGATCCGAAAATGATAGATCTCTTCGAGATTTGTCTTAGTTTGGTGAATAATCCGAAGAGGATAGATCTCTTCAAAATTTGTCTTGATTTAATGAATAATCCAAAAAGGATAAATCTCTTTAGGATTCTTGTTTTGGTAAATAATCCGAAGAGGATAGATCTTTTCAAGATTTGTCTTGATTTGGTGAATAATCCAAAGAGGATAGATCTCTTCGAGATTTCTTGTTTTACTCGAAAAGAAAGATCTTTCAAAGACAAGATAAGATGACATTCTATTAAAGACAAAATGTGACAATGCTCTCATGAGTAGGTGATCTTTTAAATGACTGAACGACACTCCTTTAAGCAAGTAATCCAACAAAAGATAGGATAATGCTTCTTTGAGCTAGCGATCTTAGAAAGAAATAGATAGAATGACGCTCTTATGAATAAGCAATCCTAGCAAAGGACTAGCTAAGATAGTGCTCCTATGAGCAAGTGATCCTAGATCACTATATGAAATGAATAGCACACTAAAGGGCAAGCAATCCATGAATTTCAAAGACTTTGATGAGTTTGGACAAAATAATCTAACACTTGAGTTTGAGGGATCCCAATGATTCTTTGAAAATATTGACTTTTTCTTTTTAAGAAATCCCTATTGACAAAAAGGTTTTGTTTCTCTTTGGAAAACTTTCTTTTCTCTCTTTTTCTTCTTTTTTTTTTCAAGAAATTCAAAAAACACTCTTTTATGGAAAATTATGTTGTTAACAAGTAAGAAAATCTCGAAGACTTTAAAGATTACAAATACAGGGTTAGCTTGCTCCCTTGCCTGTTGATTACTCATTTTTGCAATCTTGTTTCCTAGGGCATAATTTATGATTTCTAAACTTTTTGGAACCACTAATTTCAAACTTGGAATAAATGACCATTCACATTCTTGAGAAAGCACTCAACTATTCTTCAATTTTCCATTAAGGGGATAGATATCATTACTTGAAATGTTTAGTCAAACTAGACTTCCTTGCACTCTTATAGGTCTATTTTTACTCTCGGCATCAATTTCAAAAATTGTAACTTATCTTCTAAGTGATACACTTTAGTCAATTAATCGGGTCCTTTTTAGGTTTGCAATGTAAAGCTTTTGGTCAATGGTTTAAGCAAATAGATATCAATTTTGAAAAAATTATATACCATCCATCTCGAGTTTACAAGCCAAGAATCTAAGAGAGACTAAACATGAGCTTACCCTAGTTTCATGAGTCAATTTTCACTTAAGATAAGTCTATTTCTTTAGTCAAAAAGGTTTTATCAAAGGGTAGTATGGTGGGTGTGATTATACAATGAGGGCTTTGCTTTTGGGCTTAGGGATTGAAAGTGTTTAGCCTTTGGATACCATCACAAGTTCAGACTTCAGGCTTATTGGTAATTTAGCTCTTCTTTGAAGGCAATCAGCTTGCTAATATTTTCAATTTTTTTATTTTTCACATTTTTCTATTTTTTCCTCTTTTTTTCTTTTCTTTCTTCTTTTTCTTTTTTTTTTTTTTTTTTTTTGCTTGATGAGATTCAAAGCCCTAAAACCATGGTTCAAAGAGTATAGGTTGGGGAGTAGTGTATATGGCTTTGAAGCGTTTAGGAAAAGTTCATGGGCTTGAGGTATTTAAATAAGTGTATAAGCCTGAGTGAGGTGTATATGATCTGAAACTCTTCTTCATCTTAATGAAATTGAATTTTCTATGACAATATTTGCTCATGAATTAGCACAACTAAGGCTAGCACATATTAGTCTACTCTTTTTCTCTAGATTGATAACCTTAACCTCCTGACTACCTCAGTATGGGATGGTTCTTAGCAAGGTTAATTTTAAGAAAAATTACCTAAAAGGCTCAAATGGGTTTGCAAGAGATAACTATGTTTAGGGTAATGAAATGAATGCCTAACATCATTTTGACATATGTACCAAATTCAAGACAGACCTCCTTTAAAGAATGAGCCCAATACTCACATTGTGTCTCTCAACTCTCATATGTGTTTAGGGTTAGTGTTTTAGACATGATTTGCCTCTTTTCATCCTAAACCTTTCAAGTAATGTGTTACCATTTCCTTAGGTGGAAAATTTTAAGTTCTAAGTTCAAATTTATCCATTTTCACTTGCCCTAAGTTTTGCATGAAGTATTTCATTAATGAAGGGTCAATGACATGCCCTTGTCGAGCTTACTTCATAACATACAAAGAAAAGAATGCACATGAAAACTTCTATATTCAAATAAATCATATCCATTATAAACTTAAAAATGAAAGGTTATGCAGAAACTAAAACTCTTTTCCAATTCTTGCTCTTATTTCTGCTACCTCTTTGAACTTGGCCCATTCAGTTGAATTGATCTTTCAAATATATGCCCAACTACTTCAAATGGTGAGCCACCTTATCAGATGATAGTAGTAAATCCTCAATGCCTAATACTAGAAGTTGTCTATTCGATGCTTCTTCAAAACTTAGGGAAGGAATACTAATGCTAATCGACCTATTAGTCCCTAGAAAATTTGGTTAGATAATCTTAGTATCAATTAAATCTTGTACCTTATGCTTCAATTTCCAGTAGTCTTCTTTGGTATGCCCTACCCAACCCACATGATATTCACACAATTTTTTGGGGTCATGATCCCTTAGCTTATATTTCTTTGTTAGGTTTTCGCATGCCAATAGTCCTACATCTCTTAATTGCTTGAACACATAGGCCATTGGAATCTTAAACTATGTAAGTCACCTCCTCTTGTTATGGACATGCTTGTCTTGATTTTGGGCTTTTCTAATCGGCACATTCGCTCCTAATTTCTCTTTCATTGAATCATCTTCATGCTTAGGTTGTAACTTCCTATTCATATTAGGATGTAGGTTTCTAAGCTACTTGAGCACATAACCTATTTCCATGTCTATACCTACGATTCTTCCTCCTAACTTTGCTAACTTTTCTTTTAGAGTAGCAGCCCTTTCTTCCAGGCCCTGGCAGTAACATGCCCCTTAAGCTTGACCATTCAAATTATCTCTTGACAACCATTCCAAACCTCGTATCATATTGATAGTAGGCTTATGAACCTACAACTCTTTAGATTCATTTGCCAAACATAGGATGTCAATAGGTACTTAGGCTTAGGTATGAGCTATGGCCTCAACTTGTTTCTCATGTTTGCTCATAACCCTTTTTGCTATGGTTACTCTTTATTCAAGAGCTTCAAACATCTTGAATTTTTAAAATGAGTGATTACAAGCTACAAGTTGGGCCAAATCACTTAAAAAGCAATTGTTCAAAACCTACAAGAATCCCTTCTTATTAGCAACACTATACTCTTTTTTTAAAAAAGAAAAAAATCAAGTTTTTAATTTTGAAAACATTCCCTTTCTTTTTTTGAAACTTTTATTGAAAAAAAAAAATCAACGTTAATTTTATGTTACAGAAGCCTAATACTGACATTGACAAATATAAAAAAATTTGAAAATATTAGGACTAACAATTAATGATATAAGATGACGATTATATTACAAGGGTAATATAGAAAAAAGGAAATTATTTTACAATGAGAGACTCATTAAAAGATAACATAAAGGTGACGACTCATAGAGAAAGCTTTATTAAGAGCGTCACAACTTAATGAATGAATACAAAGAATGAGAACTTAGACGTTTACAAGATTGATGACTTTGAGATAAGAAATAATTTATAATGGGAATCTAATAGTTAAATCTTTTTGTCTTTTTGATTTTTTATTTTGTTAGTTCTTAATAGTATGGTACATAGGAGGCATTACAATAGAAATCGACCAAGTAAATAAAATTATCATGAAACTGGTTTTTGATCATAAAATACCATTTTGAAATTTCTTCTTTTTTAAAAAAAAAATAAATAAATTTCTGAAAGCATTGAAAAAATAACAGTTCCATAATAATCTTTACCAAAGCTAACTTCCATAATTACATGCCTAAAAAAAAATTTACAAGTTGATATAGAAGTTTTTTTTATTCATTTTTTTTCTTGCTTGTATTTTGTTGTTTTTCTTTATTTTATTTTATTTTACTTTTTTTTTATTTGTTTTGTTTAAGGAAACTATCAAGAAATAAAAAAAAAAATGAGCAAAACACTGCGTAATCAATAAAGGTTTACGTCTAATAAAGTTGTAAATTTATTAATAATCATAAAATCTAACATATGCAACATACTAAAAGAAAAGAAAAAAATATTCCTAACTAATCTTCTAAAAACTCGAATCATATATCAACGAATCTGGCTTGTACAAGCTTCATCAAGTTCTCTCATAAGTCTTCAAACTGTAACATCTCTTTCTCGAATCTTACTCCTCAAGAATTGATTTTCTTCCAGCAATTTCTCATTCTCCAACTTTAATTCTTCAATGATTCTTTTACTTTCTTCAAACTAGGCTTCAACTCTAGCCCATATCGTATCTCGATAAGCCTACTCAGTAGGCAAAAGATATGCTGGTTCTGGCTTGTGTCTGAATATATCTAGAGCTTCATATCTTATCTTTCCGGTCTTATCCAACTAATCATAGATGAACTGCTTAGTAGCCCGTTATTCTTCAACTTTGCCCTTCAAAATTCCTACGTTGACTATCTTCTTGACTTCCTTCCATTCCCATAGCTTCACAAGTTATGTGAATCATTAAATTGGAGTAGCTGTGGGTAAATAAGGATCTTAATAACTCAATGTGGCAATGTCCAATGAATCTCTATATGCTATCTCTTGAAGTAGACCTAGTTATTTGGTGAGACTGACTAGGAAATATCCTGTACAACTCGTAATACCGATAAGAGGGAAAAAACATAATCAACATACCCTAAGATGGCTTAAGTGTAGTTGCTCCACCTAGCTATCCACATGAAATCTACCGACTGCATCTTGCTTATGGCTGATACCCTTTCTTTAAATTGAGCTTCATTTGGTACCTTAAGGTGATAGGCAAAATCGTCAATCAGGTTCATATTTTTAGTTAAGGACTCTTTAAGAAGATTCTCTCCATACCTTTGTGTATGACTGAGAAACCATATAGTAACGATTGCAGGGTTAGCCGTAAAATACCCATGCTCTAGCTTCCTCAAGTAGGTGAGTGTCCTAAATTGTTCTACCAAAAACGCGAGTATATAGGATTTACCAACTAAGAATTGAGCTACTAGCTTAGCTACCCTATAATAGACTTGACCATATCTGATGGGAAACAGCACTGTTCTAAATGCTACAACGATAAAAGCATTCACCCTCTTCTTAGCATACAATTCATATCCTCCACAAAAGATCTAATGATATTTCTAGTAAGCATTCGAACTCAAAAACCATTTTACTAGTCTTAAGATACTAAGATACTTCTTGCCTTCTAAAGATAAGAACGGTGCCAGGGTTGACTTTTTGACTCCCAATAAGGTCATGAAGGCTTTTTCGAGCTAGACTCTGAGATGTGAGACAATTATGCCTGCTTCGAGAGGCGAAGCACTAAGTAACTACAAGTATTCGTCTAAAGTAGGCATCAACACATGTAGGCCAAAATTGAAAGCTGTAGATTCTGCATCCTAGTAATGGATAAGGGTTTAAATTAGAGGCCAATAGAGCAAGAGCCGCATCAGGGATATGATTGGCCTGATCTTCTTACAAATGTGATCTTGTTTAGCGGGCAGAAGTTAGTTCAACTAATCTTTTAGGATGGCCTCGAGGAAAGAATATTTATCCAATTAGACCTCATGGATGGGTTCGAGATTGACACTACCCTGACTTTCCATATCATAAAAAAAAAAAAAAAACCATGAATTGATGCAATTATTTACAATGAGACCACTAAATTTACAATATAATTGGATATGATATTAATAATTTTACAGCTTTTTCAAAAATTTTCTTAGAAATTATATAGCCTTTCACTTACTAAGAGACGATAAAATAAAACACATATAGTATAAGAAATAAAAATATTTGAATAGAAACAAGCATGGGAAAAATAAAATCAAATATAAAAAAATGTAGTATGCTACACACACATACAATGTAATAGGGGTCGGTAATTAATAAATTATATGAAGTATGATGAATCCGCGGTCGCGAAGTACTTCTATATATAAATAGGTTCGAAATAGGATTTAAAAAAAAATTGAAGCTCGCAAATACTTATATATAAGAGTTACTAGTTTTTTAAATTAATATCCACCCCCTCTTTTTTTTTCGAAAAAGAAATTCAAACTAATCGTGGATCAATCGGGCTTTTCCTATAATTTAAAAATAATCATCCCTTTTTTCAAAAAGGATTATGCAAGAGGATGAGATCTATGGGTCTCAAGCTCTATAATTCTAAGGCTTTCCAAAGAGAAACCTAGTGGGCTACATCAAAGTCTAAGTGAGCTCACTTATCACCACCAGCCAAAGGTAAAGACTTTAGTGACCTGAAGGTTACACAATGACAACCTGTCCTAAGTTCCTAAGGTGGCCTAAGTCCAACCATATCTAAACATGCAAATGATTACTTAAAAATAAAAAGAACCCCCCCAAATTCCCCAATAGGGCCCATTAGGCCAAGCTTTTTCCTTAGGACCTACATCACTAAAAACCCATTAGTACAACTATAATATATAAAAGAAAAAATAATACAAAAGCCCATCAATTAATTTTTAATTTTCACAAGACTAGCCCACTAAGCATCCCTAGAGGAGTCGCTAATTCTATCAAGCCCTATTTTGGTTTTCCTTAATTTAACCTATATTAAGCCCAACCCACTTAATATAAATTACTTAACATTAAATTAACAAAATATTTTTCTAATTTTTTTTTTAAATTAGAGTCTTAACTAGCTAAATTGGTAAAAAGTAAAATTACGATTTTCGGGTGGAAAAATCCTAATTTGGCCACTAATCCATGGATTTTCTAAGAAAATGATTTTTAAAAAATTAAAAAAAAAAAACTAAATTTGGGAGCTAACTTATTATGACTAAGTCACCATGTAAAAGCTAAAGAAAAATTGATGGGCTTTATTTTTATAATTTTCTAAAAATACTAAAAATATACCTAAACATACAAAATATAACTAAATTGAATTTTTATTATTTTTTTATTACGAATTTTTAAGAAAAAGGAAAATTTTTTTTTATTTTTTATAAGTTGTCCTAAAGTTACCTATGTACCCGCTAGTCAGGATCACACCAATATAGTTTTCTTTTATAAAATATTTAATGAGTAGATTCTTTTATTTTGAAAATTGAGCCAGATTTACATTAACTTAACCATTTATTTATTATTTTTAAAAAGAAAACTTAAGAAATCTAATTTCATGAATTTAAAAAAATACTAAATAACTAAATCTTTTTGAAAAAAACTCCAATTAAGATTTTTTATTTTTTTACAAAAATCACTACGTGTCAAAAGATATTTTTTTTTTAAATCTTACATACAAGATCTACTAAGATACATATCTTTATATATATCTTTTCTAAATCTCAACTGTAAAATACATTGAAGATACAATTTACATACGTATCTTCTCTAAATCTCAACAGCAAGATATATTGAAGATACAATCTAGATACGTATCTTTATACGTATGTTTTCTAAATCTCAACTACAAGATACGTTAAGATACGATCTAGATATACTTATTTTCCAAAAAAACACGATTTTACTAAAAATGTAATTGAGTTAAATTTATTAAAAATTGAGATTATCTAATAAAACACGCAATATAAAAATAATAAAAACCTGCACTAAAAAATAAATAAATAGATAAGTTAGTAAAAATAATTAAATTATCTAATAAAATAAAATAACAAAATTTTTACCTACGAGTCAAGTCGCGCATGATTGATATGCTTGTATTGATTGTATACACCATACTTGCTCGTAGATGTTTGATCGTATGTATGTACTGTGTGTACAAATTGTTTATGTATTCACAGTAATGTGTAGACATTGTATTTCATTGCTGGATCAGTGTATGCTGATTGTAGTGGAGGTTAGGTACTATTTGCGCAATTAGGGAATTTGGTTGTGTATAGCAAGTGGCTGTGGTGTGTTAGCTTGTATCAATTGGTGTAGAAGAAGTGTTGGATAGCATAAGTAGGATGTGGTAGGGGAATTGTTCGATACTTGGTCATGGACTTGTAGTCTTGTTAGGGGCATATGGCGAATGTCCAAGCTTCTCAGTTAAGGGGTCATACGGCATGTTTACTTACATGGGCCTACAACATGCAATTTGGTTGGATTGTGTTCGGTGAGGTGAGTTAGTGGTAAGGAGTTGTGACTTATGTGTAGCGAATTGGACAGTAGGCGATGTTAGCTCATATATTCAATCTTAAAGTGTGTTCAGGCGATGGCTAGAGTGCCTCAGTGTGGGATGTGGCAAGGGGTCGGGATGTTTGGATAGGGGACATCCAGGGGGTATGGAGTTAGACTTCAATTAAGTGTTTTTGGAGTGCGAATGTGATTCTGCCAAGTGTTGTGGAGTGAATTGTGTTTGGGGATTGTATCATGAATTGCGTAATTGTGTTAATCGTCCCCTACCAACTTACTATTTGTAAACCTAAAATTGAATCTTTCATATCTTAACAAATCCTAGATGCAATGGCGAATCTTAAATACGAAAGATATGTTTTGGATGTTTTTTTAATGATTTGACCTAGTTTTTAGAAACCCTACTTAATTTAGGCTTTCTATTTTCTAAGCTCAATTACATCCAATTTGATTTAGCCAAATAGTCCTCTTAATAATTCTTAAGCCTATTTTAGCCTAATATAAATTAGATAAAAAAAAACTACTTTATATCGAATTGGGCCAAAATTATTTTAATAAAGCCCGATCCTTTAATGACTTAAGAATTCATTAAATTGATCATTCACCATTGAAAGCCTCTTGAAAAAATATATTCAGTTTAATGAAGCACATATGCAATAAATAGAAGCTTCCTTAAGGAGCTAAGAAGCTTTTATCTATAACTTGGAAAATTAAATTGGCTAGATTGTTAGGATTTCAAATAATAGACAACAAGGATCATTGTCTGGGAACACTGAAACAAACCCCAGAGAACATGTCAATGTAGTGACTTTGAGAAGTGGTAGAGAGATACAAGTTGAGAAGAAACAGGATAAGGAAGTGGTTGATAAAGAAGTGGAGGTCAAGAGTAAGGAAAGTTCAGAACCGCTGAGATCAAAAGAGGGTGCAGAGCTACCAAAAGTGAAGGAGTATAGGCCACCCATCCCTTATCCACAAAGACATAGACAAGATTGCCTTAATCTAACCAAGCAATTCGAAAAATTTCTCGATTTTTTAAGCAACTACAAGTGAACTGACCTCTTGTTGATGTTTTATTGTAGATGCCAAAGTATGCGAAGTTCCTCAAGGATCTTCTATCAAACAAGAGGAAGATGAAGGATCTTTCTATTGTCACTCTGAACGAAGAATGCTCAGCACTTCTTCAGAGAAAGTTGCCAAAGAAATTACAAGATATAAGGAGTCTTACTCTTCCTTATGTGAATGGAAAGTTGTTAACAAATAATACTTTGGCAAATTTAAGAGCTAATACAAACCTATTGCCATATAAGTTGTTTAAAAAGCAAGGGATAGGAGAACCTAAACCAAAATGCATGTACATTCAATTAGCTGATAGGTCCACCACATACCTTGGAGACATCATAAAGGATGTTCTAGTATGAGTTGATAAATTCATTTTCATTATAGATTTTGTTATCCTCAATGCAGATGAGGATCTCGAGGTACCATTGATTTTAGGTAGACCTTTCTTAGCTACTACTAGGGTTGTATTTGATGTTAGTGAGCCTAAGCTCATCTTAAGGGTCAAAAATGAGGTAATTGTTTTCTAGAATCCAAATTCAATGTACAAGTCCCTTAACTTAGAGGTTACAATCTATGATGGTGATACTTCTAATGATCTTGTTACTAAATGTGTACAGGAAACACTTGTCAAAAAACTTATGAGCAATTGTTTAGAAATGGCAGATGAAGAAATGGTGAAAACCCTTAATTAATCAAAAGCTGTAGCTTAGTTGGGAGCTAATGAACCTAATGTGGTAAAGATAGGGATTGAACCATTTTGTAGGCCAAAGGAAGGAGAGTTAGAGACTCCTAAAGTAAAACCACCAGTCTTGAAGCAAAAACACTCAAAAGATCATTTAGAGCTTGCTTTTGTAGTGATGAGCTCAAAACTACCGACAACTACCTCACTTAAGCAAAAAGTTGATAAAAAGAAGAGACTCAAGCAACATGAGTTTGATAAGTGACGTGATAAGAAGAAACTAGGTAAAATATATGCAACTAGACAAGAGAAATTTTTATACCAATGGAAAAAGGGTAAGTCTAGCCTTGTTTGAAGGGTTCGGAAGAGAGGTAAAGATGGAGATCCATCTACACTTGAATGAAGGTAAGTAACTCATGCATTCCATCAAGCTATTAACATTAAATATAGAGCTCTTAGGAGCAAACCCAAGTCGGTAGGTTATGTTAGCAATGTTCATTATTTATTTTAGTACTTTAACACTTTTAATTTTCATTTCAGGGTTAAGTTCACTTTTATGTTGTATTAGATTTCTTTAATTCATTTTCTAGTTTAGTACTTTGTTTCTTTAAGTTTTTTTTTTATTTATTTACATTTGAATTCATGCATTTAGGCTAAGCATACATAAATTAAAATTAAAATAATAAAAGTTAAAAAAAAAAAAAAAGAGAGAGTCATATTCAGCCTACTACACAATCCAAAGACATAGTTATGTCTTGGACCGTATCATTCCCAAGCCGTAAACTTGATAAGGATACAGTCTAATATACGGTTGCAAGTCACACTCATGTCTCAGACCGT
Organism: Lumnitzera littorea; assembly: GCA_024138015.1. Lineage (NCBI taxonomy): Eukaryota > Viridiplantae > Streptophyta > Magnoliopsida > Myrtales > Combretaceae > Lumnitzera > Lumnitzera littorea. The sequence continues at coordinate 47,094,350 of JAMXBB010000008.1, read as the reverse complement.
GTTGTTACTAGGTGACATATCTTTACACAGCCATAGTTTAGTATATGACCATAAGACATAAGTGTATCTTAGGTCATGTAGTACCTACTTTAAAAGGCTACACTAGCATTCTTAATTCACTATTCCCCTTTGATTACACACTCAAGCACGTACATCCTCTCCTCTCTAGTCACTTACATATAATCATGCACACACAAGAACACATTCCCTTCCATCCTTTGCTTCATACTTTATCACTCACAACTATTCAAGATTCTCAAGCTTCACCCTACTTCAAATACTTTAGGTAAGTTGTTGATCCTTCTTTTTTACTTATTTTTCAACAAAACTTACTTGGAGAATGATCTTTTACATGTTATATTTAATTACAAGTTAATAGTGCTATTGAATCATTCACTTGAAGAACTTAGTGGTAAGCATGTTAGGATCCTTTCTTGTATCTAAGTTGCTAGGATTAAGTGGAAATTTTATCAAGAGAACAACTATATTATGCATGCATACCAAGTGTTTGAAAAAATTTCTCAATGAGTTATAGTGTTTATTTTCTATACTTAGTCATAATTTTTGGTATATTCCTTTATTCTAAGTATGGTGAAGCTCTTGTGTAATGGAAATATGACTTGAATATTTTTTTGCTTTTATAGAGAAACATAGTACCAAGAGCTAAATTACAAGTGAAGAGGAGGTAAGTCGAGAGGAGAGTTCCTTTGAAGAAGTCAATAAAGAAGGGGATGATGAAGATCCGGATTTTGAGGAAAATGAAGACAATTCCATGGATGATGATGGAGATATATGGCTATGTTCCTTTTATGATATGGCTTAGGATGTACTTTGGTTAAATGACATGGTTTCCTTTTCCTAAATTCTTTTATTTGTTTTGCTTTTGTTTTCTTCATTTGCTTTTTACTCTTTTTATGTTTCGTCTTGTTTCTTGATGAAGGGATAGAGTTGGTTGTCTATGCATGCTAGATTTATGGCTGAAGCTTTTTGATGGAGTTATTATTTGTTACTCTTACTATTTGATGTAGGTTTCTTCATAACTGGTGGATAATGCATTTGCATTACTTCAATTTTTAGGGGAGTACTAGTTTTTTCCCACTTTTCTATTTCCTTCCTCTTAAGTGTTTGTATTGATTTATTTTTCATATGTGATTTAATTCGTATATTGAGGACAATGTATAATTTTAAGTGTAGGGAAGGGGATATAGAAATTTTGCTACTCAAGAAAGCAATTTTTTTTTCATTTAACCCACTTTTATTATTTTGCAAACTTGCATTATTTAGAAATTGGTAACTTCCAGTGACTTGAATTGAATGAAATTTAGTACTTAATCTTGATTAATTTACACAATACTAGAGTTGATTAGTGAAATCTATGTAGAGTCAAATTATGGATTATTTAGCCTAAGATTTTTAGGACTTAAGATTAGAGTAGTATTACTGGTTAGGAGTTAGTCATGATTATTTTCAAAACTTACTTTAATGTGAACTTTTTTCTTAGATGACTTTAGAGCCCTATAATCCTTAATAAACAAACAAATGAAGTTTCTCATTTGAGAAACTCCTAAAAACTTAAAATATTTAGAGGTAGAAAGTGATAATAATTGCATGAATAATCAAACAATAAAAAAGCAAAATTGGTAAGAATTCGCCTTGGTCCGTTAAAAGAGTAAGGTGAGATTCCATTACCATTGCCAAAATAGGCTTAAAGAATGAGTTGATATGAATCAGCCTTGGTTCCTCATAAGAGCAAAGTTCTTTCCCGCTATCAATACGAGGGCTAATTTGGTATGGATTGGTCTTAGTTCGTCAGAAGAGCGAGATCCTTTTTCACTGCTAATATAATTTTCCTTAAATAATGTATTTAACTAATAATGTAAATTCAATGAATTTAAAACCTTCCCAATAAAAGCATAAACTAAGGGGATGATTAGAGGATGAGTAGATGTATTACATGTTTACTCTAAATTATGATACTTAATGAGATTGAGGAGAGGGTTGTATACATTTTAGTTAAGTAGGTTAAAATCTTTATGACTCTTCCCTAATTGGTGAGATGTTAAATCTAATATTAAGTATGGGAATCCTTGATTAAATGATCTAGGTAAACTTTAATTTATGTGTATTAGCTTGTGAACTCTGGTACTTTGTGTTCTCTAGACATTGAGAAAAAGGTTGAGTATAAAAGTTAAGGAAGTTGCTTAAGAAAAATTTATTAGAGTTGCAAGTTGAATCTTTTTCTAGGTTAAGTGTAAATTTTGGTCAGTTTCCTAAGCAACAATTGTTTTCAACTTAAGAATTCTTGTCCTAATTTTTCTTTGCTTTATACACTTAAAGATAAGCAATTGTAAGTGAAGGGAAGTTTGATGAGTTCTTAATTGCATATATTTTATTTAGCGATTTTTCAAGATTTTCCCTTAATATTTGAGTTTATTTTTAGATAATGATACTTAATTGAGTAAAATTTTGTTTTTTAGGTTTTGAAATAATCCATGTGAAAAAATAAAAAGATAGAAATAAGTTTTACTCAATTTAAAGCTAAAATGGGTAAGTTATGAAGGTTTGAAGATCAACACAACTAAATGGCATGATTATGTCGTTTTTAGGCAAATTTGGAGTTTATTTTCAAGTATCACAACCAATGACACAACCATGTCCTCAATCGTATTGTTCCTAATTAAAGAAAAAGAAAGAAAGAAGTAAACATGCTTCACAATAAAGTAAATGACCAAGGGATACGGTCATGTCTTTTACAATCAACCTATTTTTTTTATCACTTCCTATATAAAACCTTGTTAGGGTTTGTTTTGAGAAAGAACTTTTTGGCACGACTATTTGAGATTTTTTCAAGCGAAGAATATTTAAGAGAGCAAAGAGAAGCGAAGACATTAAGATTAAACCTTTTTGTGGATTTCATGACTCCCATTTCTAATTCTTTCTATACTTTAACTTTATATTCTTATTTTATGACGAATAGAGAGTAGATCTTTGGTATCTAAGCTTTGTAGAACCTAGATCTACGCATGTGACATGATTATTATTTGATTAATTTAATTCCTTAGCCTTTTCTTGATTCAATTATGCATGCTTCATGACCTAGATTGTTACTTCTACAAGTAGTAATCTATAATTTAATATCTTATAAGAGAATTGAGACATTTCTTATAAGATTAGATATAGGCATAGTTGATGAAGGTTGTTATAAAATTAGAGATAATTTGCAAGTTCCTTCTAGAATTTTGAATTAAAGCATAGAGAATTCATTGTATAATAATGTAATCTTATGTCGTGTTATTGAGAAGATATTCTAATAAGTGATTTTAGGGTTAGGGTTAATTAGCTTAAGAAAGTGATTGACTTTAGTAAAGAATTCTCTCTGTCAAGGAAGGTTAAAGAATAAATTATCTTTAATGGAATTCACATGGTAGGTTTAAGAGAAGCAAAGATCTAAATACGGTTTTTTTTTTTTCAATCTTGAAATAATTTACACTTTTATTGCTTTTTTGCTAAGTTCTTGAATAATCTTACATTAGTTGTTAATTTAGTAATTACTGCAATTAGATCAAATATTTTAAATTCTCAAACTTGAATTCTAGGTTAGATAATAGAGATCTAATGAGTATTAGTAATTAAAGTCCTCGAGGGATCAATACTTGAACTTAATCCACTAATTTCAAAACTGATAGGTATACTTGTCTCGTATCAAGTTTTTGCTATTGTTGCAATTGCTGAGGACTTTTGATATTAAGAAAGCTAGTAGATTTATTAATCTAACCATTTTTTTTTTATCTTTACATGATTTGATTCTTTTTTCGTTGAATTTTTTTATTTTCTTAGTGTAATCTTCACTAAATTTTCTACTCTCTGCTCTCTTTGGTATAGTGTAAGATAAGAAGTTCGTCAAAGGATTTGATTAAAATCGATCTTGAGATTAAGAAGACAACTTTATGCAATTTGAGGCAATTAATAGTTAAATAAACAGTGGGGGGCGTTAAATCAAGGTTCTTCTATTAGGTTGAAAGATGAGGTCCACAATGTGTTCCATGTATCAGTCCTAAGGAAACATATGCCTAATCTAAATGGAGTAGTAAAGTTAGAAACTGTACAATTGAAGGAGAATTTAACTAAGGAAGAGCACCCAATTCAGATCACAGACCATAAGGTACAAAAGCTGAGAAATAAGGATATTAGATGCGTGAAGATCTTTGGCAGAATCATGAGCGAGAGAATGCTACTTGGGAAGTAGAAGATGAACGGAAGCGACAATATCTTCACTTATTTGAGGAACTAGGTACGCCTTTAAGTTTTGTGGACAAAACTTAACTTAAGGTGGGAAGAATGTAAACCCCATAAGATTTTGGTCATAGTTGGAACTGCACTTAAATGACCATGATATTCTACAAAGTTGACAAGCTAAATAATCAAACTCTACCTATTAAGATAATTTGAATTGGTAGTCGAATATTCACAAACTTAAGAAAACCCTAAACAATCAACCGAATATCGATTAACGAAGTAAACACTTAAGAACCCTTTTTTAAGTAACTAAGCTAAACTAAGACTAGTTTAATCTCAAACTACCAAAAACTTTGTAAAAGAGCCAATTTAAAGAGAGAAAATAATTACATAGTAAACTCTATCCAATTAATTGATTAAGGTGCCCATTTAGGTTATATATGTTGAAAATTTTAGAGAATCGTATACGAAGAAGAATTAACCCCTATTACGTAATTTCCTTAACAAATTGAGTATAATTGAATCAAGACCAATAGTGATAATCTAATTCACCTTTCACTTGACCAATCCAACAAGGAAATGATAAGCTAATCTTCATCTCTCTACATATGTTAAACTACTTATAGATAAGTGAACCAACTTATTAATTTATTTATTGTACAAAAGGAATTGATGTGACAAAAGCATGGCATAATAATGTCCTATTGTTCTCTTTTCATGCTAGCTAGAGGAGAGGGAATGCTAGGCCACTCCCCATCTTTTCCACATCCATTCACTTGTCCATTTTAGTCATTATTTTGTCATAAGACCCATACCTTCTTCCATCATCATGTGTTGACTCTTTTACACTTTCAATTTTTCTCAAACAAAAGGAGATTAAGGAATGCACAAGGTCATTCCCCAACTGGCCAGTCCATCCTCATTCCTCCCCATTTGTTTCAAAGTTTCAAAAACACTCACACATTTAAAGTAACAACTAGGAAGCCCACTCCCTACACACACAAGCAAACCATCCACCCTCCCTTACACCCCATTCATGTCCTACACATGCACACTACTTAGTGATACCACCATGAAACACTTGAAAAACCAAAGCTAGAAACCTTTGTGTCATCTTTTGGAAAGTAGGAAGATCAACCAACATAAGAAGAATTTAGTTCTTAAGGAGCTAAAGAGCAAGGGAGGAGCACAAAGGATAAGGAGCTAAATGGACAAAAAGTAGTGTCATCTACCATCATCCTCACTTAGTGAAGTTTCCCTTTTAGAAATACTAGAGTGCCATCTTTAGAAGATTATTTCTTGTCTCAGAAAAGTGCTATGTACCATTGATGTATCTTAGTAAGTTCATGAACTCCTTGAGATTTTCGTATGAACATTGTGGTATGAGTGGTTTAAGCTTAGCTTCTTTGTAATATATTTGTTTATCACTTAGGATATAGCTTTAGGGCTTGAAGGAGTTATGAAATCACATGTATAAAAGAACCAACAAGCTAGACGTGGCATGTATAAAGCATTCCTAAATGATATTTCTACTTCTACGAAGTTTCACAAGCTTCAAATAGCCTTTAGTAAAGGAAAAATCAATATATAAAGTGTTGGTGATGATATGAGCTTGTAACTCACGAGAGGACTCAAAATAAGACTCAACCCACTCCTAATTAGTTGCTGGACATGGTATGTTTTGGAGTATTTCTAAACTTTCTTAGACTCATTCTTGTTAGATTAGCCAAAAAATGCTACCCTATAACTCCTTTGCAAGTATATATGTTATCTAGACAAGAATCCATAAGAAAGGTGTTCAGTTGAGAGATTAATCAAACATTGTAAAATCTAACCCTACTTTAAAATCCACTTATAAGAATGTTTTAGAAAAGATCAAAGTATCTTGGAACTTCCTGAATTAGTATAGCTAGCATATGAAGGCTTTAAGAGGCTAAACCAAGCCAAAAACATGTTATGGGCCCAAAATCTAACTAAGCAAGCCCCAAAAACGCCATGGACAGAATTGACCCTTACTTAAAAATCCATTAGAAATATGTTTGAATAATATTTGAACATAAATAAGCATGTCAAGCCTAAGCCGTAAGCGCTAAATGACTAAAACAAGCTAAACCAATAAAGCCAAACGCCTTATAAAATTTAGAACACTTTATTGGATTTAGGTGATTAAATCTTTATGATTCAAGGTTCCCTATTACTTAAATTTAGACTTAGACTCAATATTAGGATAGATATGAACGGGTTAGGGACTAGTTATTTTGATTTCTAAACCTGATTCTAAAGAATAGTTATTAAAAAAATTTTCTTTTAGATTGGATAAATAAAGGAGTTTTGTCCTTTGAATGTCACTTGAAAAATCAAAGTAGTTGGAGGCACTAATTGAATAAGTTGAATTAAAATAACCACTATAGATTGATAAGGATTGATCTTGGTCCCTCAAAAGAGCAAAATTCTTTCTGGTTGTAAATCGCAAAAGTGAAATCAATTAAAATTGTTAAGGATTGGCCTCGATCCCTCAGAAGAGAGAGGTGCCTTCTTGTTGACAACTACGAAAGTAACTAAATGGGCTAAATTAGTAAGGATTGGTTCTATCTCTTAGAAAAGTGATGTGCTTTTTCAATGCTAGTTAAGCTTCATAAAGAAAATTAATTTGAGTTTAAAAAGCCTCCTAATGAAAATTGATAGAAGTAAAGGGACAATTAAAGAATGAATTGGTGTAATATGCATCCAGTCTAGTTTTCTAAGTTAAAAGTAATTAGGGAAGATCTCTTTCCTCTTGAGTTAGAGTGAGGAAATCTCTATAACTTTTTCTTAATTGATTTATGTTTGTTTTAATCTTTAGTTTTGTTTCTATTTGAGTGATATGACTAACTCTGAGATATTTAGATTAGTCATTGAAATTTAGTAGTTCTTAAGTTATTATTTTCTAAGTGTTCTAAAGGTATTATGAAGTTAAGGAAAAAGGGTGATTTGGAAAAAGTTTTTACTAAGCTATTCAAATTTGAGAGTGCACTTTTCTTAGAACTGGATATAATCATCTTTCCCTTGTGATATGTTTACTTTGACTTTAATTGTTTTGCTTGAGGACAAACAAAAACTTAAGTGTAGAAGCATTTGATAACATAAATTTAATACATTTTCTATACTTAAATTGTGCTACCTTAGACATTATTTTAGTCAATGTTATATTATTTTGAGCTTAATTTGTTTAATTATCATTTTTATGAACTTAGGAAGCATTTTATAAAGTTTGGAATGATTTTATGAAGTTTTAAGCTTAATTGAAGTAAAAACATTGATCGACGAACAAAATAGAGAGATTTCAAGCAAGAATTAAGGTTTGGAAAAGATCATGGCTGAAGACCATGACCATGGTCTCTACCCATAATCCCCTCATCATTTAATTCCACTAAAATTTTGAAATTTCAAATAAAGCACAAGTATAAACCCAAGCTTCACAATTGTACACCTCAACCATAGATTTGCAATGATCTATAAATCTTTTATTTTTGTTAAGTTCTCTTTATAATTCTAGGTCCACTTCTTATATATAAATACTTAAGCCTAGGATTACTGAGGGAACCCATTAAACACAACTTAATAGAATATAAAATTACAAAGGGAGCTCCTCTCTTCTTTTCTTTTCTTTCTATTATTGCCATGCTTTTATTTTGATTCTTAGTAAATCATTGTTGAACCCTATGTTCTAAAGTGATTTTTATTAATGAAATTCATTCTATGAATTTTCATATTGCAATCTAATTGTGTTTGTTATGTTGTCTGCTTTAAATCAATATACTAGTGGTTAAGTTATTGATAGATTCTATTATAGAGTTTACAAAAGCATACCGTATGAATAATTGACACTATTAGGAAAAACTAGTTAAATAAAACGTTTAGTAGTTCGGTTTTTCTAGATTTGGACAACCTAATAGTGAGATTCAAGAGTATCATGTGATCTTGTGATACTCTATTCAGAAGTGATTCAAGTAGAGAGAGTTTCAAGATTGGAAATATGCTAGAGACATGAGTCTGGTTAATTCATAATAGAAATCCCAATTCAATATAGCAATTAAGATTGAATATATCACTCAGGTTTAGGTAGTAAACAACATTAAAGATTTACTAAGGAATATGTTATTTTTTTATTAATTTCCTTGTTTAGTTAATTTGTTGTTTTTATTCTTAGTAGGTTGTTTTAATTAGTTTTCTTTTTTTATCTTTAATTATTTTATGCCATTATTGCAATCTTCAATTTCCAATCTTAATCTATTCCATTAAATCTTTTACCACGCAAGTTATGTAATTGAATAATCTATGGGTATAACTACTAAAAATAATTAGATATACTCCCATGTATGTTTCCTAATAAGATTGATGCTTGGACTCATAATTTGTTTTATTTATACTATAACTTAACTTAGTGCACTTGTCTAACTAGCGCAGTATATGTCCCATTAATCCTCAATCTCTATCACCGAAAGTCTAAGGTCTTATGGAGTAACCTCGAAGTCTTCTTATTGCTATTACTCACACTCCAATCGCCTCATCGGCTAACCCCCTGACCCCTCATTGGTTTGCTCATCAAATATCTAAGGCTTAGGTAACCCTAGACCAATGACAAAGAGCCTGACAACCCCTTACCTTAAGCTACCTTCAAGAGTCTAGGCAATAATAATAAGAAATGGGACCGCCTCAGGTAAGACCCTAACAGCCTTAGGGATGGTGGTTTGGTGCTCCCCCTTCCTAATGCTCTTCTTACTCTTCTTCTGAGAGGAAGTGCCTTCCCCTTCAGCAATGGCCGAGGTCCTCTCTCCCCCAGCCTAACTATTCTTCTTAGAGGTAGCCAACTCCTACATGTGCTTCTCATGCGCTGCCTTAAGGGGAACTTGAAGGCCTCAAAGGAGACTTACAAAATTACAAGAACAATGAAATAGATGTGAGAAAATCTATAAAAAGAAAGGAAAACCTAAATGGCCAATGATGAGCAGCCCCAAGCTCCCTTATCATAGCAATGACGTAATGCGGTGAACTCTTGGGCACCCCTCCTTTGATGAGAACATCTAGTACCTATCTCCCTCCCGAATGGTGGCCCATCATACACAAAGTTGTTGACCACAATTGATAAGGTAAGGGCCTTACTCCAAAACAAGAGGTTAAGGATCTCTTCCTTCACATCCTTGTCATTACGGTAAAAGTGCTCGATTACCATGGTCTTAATGGGCTTTGCCCATGCAATGGGAAAGGGTACCCTCTCAATGGTCTTGATGCAGAAGAATTTATCTTTCTAACCTTCACCTTAGATTTTAGCCAAGTAAACATTTTGACATGCTCCCTATGGGTTGCTACATAGACCTAACTGTCCAAGTTGCTCTTCGAGTAGAAGAAGCACCTAAACAACCAAGCCATTAGCCTTTGTAGATTGAAGAGAAGGACCGCCTTAAATGCCATCAGTTGCTACCACACATTAAGGTGTAATGAACTCGAGCTGACTCTAAAATAATTGAAGCATTTAAGGCGAAACTTCAAAAAAGGCAATCATAACCCTAACTTAAATAGTCTCACATACACGCAAAATGACCTCTCTCCTCCACAGTCATATGCCCTCTTATCCTCCATGAGCTTCTCCACTTGCTAGCCATTGATCACCCTCACAAGCCTATACACTTTACTAAAGGCCATGTTGTTCTACTTATTTCCCACATACTCTATAACCTTCTTCTTCTCACATATGCATCATAGCTCCACTATAGCCTTCCTCTACTCTTTGTCACTAGCGTAGACTTCTTACGACATTTACCTTATAAGCTTCCTCTTCTCCTCCCAACTTAGCAAACCACCACTGCTCGTTACCACCACCATCCTTATGGGGAAGGGAATGGGGTTAGTGCCCTCCTCAAGTACTATTGGGTACCCTACATCGACCATACAATGGACATTGATCTAACTCAAGTACTCACCTTGGAATCTTGATCCTCTCTATTCAATCATTATCTTTATGTGTTTGGAAGAGCAGTTAAAGTATGAAGGTTATAAGTTTTGAAGAAAAGTTGGAACATAAAGTTTAAAGGGAGATCAAATTTGAGAGAAAAATTTGGCAAAGTTTTGTTAAGGTCATAGATGAAAGTAGAGAAATGAAGACCCCTTAATTCCTCTATATAAGTGAGGATAAGGACCACCATCCTAGTCGTTTATGGGCCACCACTGAATGCCTAATAATCCAGATCTTCTCAACATGTAGATCACCAACATGGCCATACATACTTACCCTCCATGCGTAATACTCTACCCTAGGCATCATAATTACACCTTAGGTAAGCTAAAGTCATATCAATCAATTTAATGGTCACTTCACTGTACGAGCACTCAGCTAAGTCACATTAGTCGCATCAAGCGTCGCCTCGGCTACCCAAGTGCTCAGTGACTCCTGCTTACAAAAGAACGCCATCACAGCTTGGGCCTAAGCCTATGAAGCCAAATGTGTGTACTCCCCTAGCCACCTTAATGCTAAGGAGAGTAAAGGCAAGTATTGATAAGCCATTTTGGACCTAAGCTCCCAAGGCCTTATTTAAGCTCTTAAGGCCCAATCAAAGAGCTTTAGCCTACTTAGGTACCTTCGAGCAAGTCTACAAGATAGAGCCCCGCCTCATCCAGTAAGCTCGAGCCAAGTCATACACAACCTGCTTAGGTAACCCCAAGCACCTTGCCTTGCCCAGACCATCCGTAAGCTAGTGATAGAGCTTAAGTATACCTATTTTATAAGTAGATCTTATATTGCTTTTATAAACTTTTTAGTATAATTTTAGTGTAAGTTGGTACTTTATTAGTTAATATTTTATTTTAACACTTTATTGTACTAATTTGTATATTTTTATATCTTTCATAGGAAAAATGTGCAAATTAGAAAATATACACGTGATGATGAAATCATGTCAAATTGTAAGGGAAAGGGATTTAAATATGAGAACTACATAGGCATAGACCATGGCCAAGGTGTTGGTAATATAAATCATATACTTGTAATAATTTATCTAACATGCCAAGTGCCTCTTATTCCAAGGTGTGGTCATTTTAGATTATTATTAGAAAGAATTGAAGTCATTCAAGAAAGATTTAATTGTACCTTAGAGGCCTACTTTTATGTAGAATTCCTTGTAATATAAATAGAAGGCCTTGTAATAGAATAGATAAGTAGTGGAGATAATTTAATAGATAGTAAAATAGATTTTTTTTTTCCTTTTATTAATTAGTCTAGGCTTTTAAAAGAGTTTTATTTTCTTTTGAGGATTTCAACTTTAGGGAACAATAGGGACAATATATGATCTCGAATCAGATATTGGAACTCATAAACAAGTTGTTTCATTCTTTTCAATAAATTCTTGATTTGATATTGTTTTCTTTAGTATTTCTCCATTGTGCTTTACTTGATATTGTTTATTAGATATTTTAGATTATCAGTTAGAGAATCGTGCTTATTGTTTAAAGTTTTTAATTATCTAATCATGATAACATGTATTTTGATTATATCGGAATAGGTATTAATTAGGATTAACTTGCAAGACCTTTTTTTAATTGTTTACTATGAACTAGATAATCTAGTTTAAAGAAGTCATAACGTATACTCTTTAATTCAAATAAGGTTTAGAAATAAGAAAGGATTAATTTAGTTTATCTCCTGTTTAGCAATAGAAATGATAAATCAATTAATCTTGAGTATTTGCTTTGCAAGAAGTAATTCCTAGTGCTTAATTACTTTAAAGCTAAACCTACTAAAAACATCTTTGTTGACATTAATTGATATTTCTAATCCTCTAGCTGCAATTGAATCTTTAAAAATGTTGAATATTCGGATTTATTTATTTTATTAATTTAATTTTCTTTAGAATTTAATTATTTATATACACCCTTTGTTTTAATTGTGTAGATTTAGATGGGACTAATGCTATTAATAATTAAACATCATTCCCTATGGGTTTAATGAACTGCCAACCAACAACCCCATTACTCGCGCATAGCTCTAAGGACTCCAATCTCTTATATGGAGAATTCTCTCTCGATAAGCTATTGATGACCAGAAAGTTTACGCCGAAGGAATGTAGCTGAACTCCTTAAGGTCCCTTAATTGTCGTACGTTGATCTGTACACTCGATAGTAATGATGTCGACCATTCCCCTACTAAGACCCTATATCGAGTAATCCGTCCAAACACTGCCAAGAAGTTCCTGTTGAGTGACAAGAGACTCACTTAAACGGCCGAATAGTTTTCTCTCGGCATGCTACTATCTCTCTCATCTTGACCCTTTATTACTGTAACATTTTGACTCCTCTCACATGCTGTGCTTAGAGAATATTTAGATAAGACCAATGTTGCACTACCACCTGTCCACCTTATCTAACAACGTACTACTTTTCAATTTTTGGTCTTTTTTCCTTTTTACCCTTTTTGGTATGTATTAGAAATCCCCTTTTTGTATATATTTTCTTGTCATTTCATTATTTATAATGCTACCCTAGAGACTTACTATAAATAGTCATTTTCTTTTGTAAGCCGTAGATAACTTACACTTTAATACTAAATATTCTGTTCTTGTGAGGCAACCTTCTCTAAGTCCATATTTCCTACACTCTTATCTAATCTTACTTAGTAGTTTAGGATTAATGACAGGTAGACCATGGCATCAACTTGTACGTTATATCAAGTATAGTGTCAAGTCATGCTATATTAGTTGGTAAGTCATATCCTCCGAGAAGTTTCACGTCAGCTACTCTTGTTTAGTTGTAGATCATTTCTCTCTAATTTTCTCTGATAACTCGAAGAAACCATTTCAATTCAAATTCACCTCGGTAAGTTCTAGTAACAACTAAGCTCCTAGGCACACTAAGGTTTGACCTGGTTCTCATCAGTTTCATTGCTGCATACGAGACTCAGTGCACTTATTAATAAAGTATGCTTTTGTTATAAAAAGTAGTGTTATAAGAAAGTAAAGTCAGGTTCAGCGTATTAAGTTCTTGGTGCCTTCGTTAGGGAATGTTTTGCGCTAATTTCGATATTTAAGATTATCTTTAGTTACTTTATTTTGTTTGGTTGTTTTCTTTTTTTACTTTTGTTTTCTTTGTCTATTTTCTTTTAGTTTCTTTTTAGTGTTAAACTTTTGCTTCTTTTTATTTTATTTTGCAAGCACTTCTTATGGAGGATCAATGTACATGGACTTTTTCATTATGTTCCACTACAAAGCTTCAAATTCAAATCCTTTCTTTCAAACAACATGAAGGTGAATCATTATATGAGGCATGGTTGTGATTTCACAATTTGATGATTAAATGCCCACATCATAATGCTCCTTGGATTCAATTTTTGATATATCATGATGGGATCCAGTATCAAGAAAAATTGAGTATTGAAATTGCAACTGGGGGGCCATGAATGATTACACTAGTGATGGAAGCAATTAAAATAATTAAAGAATTGGTATATCACAAATATGTTGAAAGGTCTCTCTTTACAAACCCCATGATCCTAGCTCTAATAAGATTGCTGAGAAATTTTTGAGGAATTTGAAACAAAAGTGGGAAGAAAGATTTAAAAGATAGAGTTTAATCATCCAAAGATTAGAGACAATTAATGTAAGTACTAAAGCTTTTGACCACCACACTATTAGGTGTAAAGGTAAACCCTTCTAAGTCTACTAAGGATGTGAAAAAGCCAAAATGGCTAGTGTGTAGAGACTCATAAGTTGAATTTAGTTTTCAAGTAGCAAGACAGGTGAAAACAAAAGAGAAACTAGCTTAGGAAGTAACAGTTGAGAAACTTGCCCATGTGATCATAGAAGGGTTTAGAAGTGTAGAAAAACAATTCCATAACACTTATTTAAACAAAAAAACTAATGAGAATTAAGTCATTTCTTGAGATGTTTAAGAAGCTAGAAATTAACATTCCCTTGGTGGATCTATTATGACAAACACCTCATTATAGACATTATATGAAAGAGTTGTAATTGATGTGAAAGATAGTAAAATAATATTAAGGGCTAGAAATAAGGAGTTTCATCTAAATATTACAAAAAGATGGAAAAAGAAAGACTTCCAAGCCATTAAATTAACTATGACATGAGACACTGTATTCGAGGTAACAATTGACCATAATGACAATTAGGAAGCTCTAAGAAAAATCTATAAAAAGATACCTCAAAGATTTAAGCTATTCTAAGGAAAAGAGTAAAAAGCATTAAGCAAACGACATTAACAAAAGCATTTATTGGGAGGCAATTCAATTTTTATTTTCTGTATCCTTTTTTTATGTTATTTTATTTTGTTTTATTTCAGTTAATTTTATGTACTTACTCTACTTGTAATCATTTTTATCTAGTAGCTTATAGAAAATTTTTGAAGCTTTTAACTAATTAATCTATTTAGAATTTGTGTAGCATTTTATAGTTGACATTACAAGAATAAAGTGAGGAAAAAAAGTTGGCTAAAAATGAACCATGAAAAGGGAGATGAATTAAAAATCGTCGACAATCACAGTTGAAGAGCACACATGTGATCTAAAGTATGATCTTCTCAAATCCTAGGTAAGAATCTAAAACCAATTAAAAATTATGAGAGGACCATAGGCAAGAACCACAATTATGATCCAAAGCATATTCCTCTTGTTAGCCAAAAAAAAAAAAAGAAGAAAATAAATTTTTTCGAGAAAATCAAAAGGACCATGCCCTTGGTCTTCAAATATGATCCTCCTTATATCAATAAGATTTTTTAGTTTTCAATTATTTTATTTTTCAAAAAAAAAATCATACTTATCATGCTAATTCAAAAATTAGTAAGATGAATATTCATGATAAATTTGCAAACTTATGTATTTTATTTTATCTTTTATAGTTAGCAAGGGATTAGTCCTACCAATTCTAATGTTGCCCTTTGAACTTTCATGCATGTAAGAGGAATAACTGTAGGAAGTATTTTTAGTTTATTTTATACTTTTCTTTTTAAATGCTTGTATTTTTCTTTCTTTTGTTTTGTTCTTTTTCTTTTTCTTTTCCTGTATAAACTTCATTGAAACAAGGAATCCTGCAACATAATAATTGCAGGTTCAGTATCATAGTTAAAACTAGGGAAGTTTCAATTCTCTTTTATCTATTTTTCTTTATTATTTTCCCATATTGATTTCTATGCTTTTATTTGATTATATGTACATTAGAGACAATATACAATTTAACTGTAGAGGGAAGAAATGGAGCAATTAGATACTAATGGAAAAATCTATAACAATAGCTAAACTAAATTGATTATATTCTCACACTTAAGACTTTTGCAATGAAATTTTTTCTTTTGAAATATAGTATTGATTCGTTTGTATTGCACATCTATTTACCATTAATTTTCATCTACTTAAAAAAAATAAAATAAAATTTTTGGAACAATTTTTTTTATTTTTGCATGAATTTTGCTTGATCATAATGAGCATCTAAACAATGACAAAATTGGATAATGTAATATGTACGAAGTATGGAGTTTTCTATTATTTAAGCTTAGATTTAAACTTGGAATTTGGGTGAATATTGTTGATAGGGAACTCATTGTTGATATTTTACTTTAGTGTATACTCATTCCTTAGAAGTCTTGAGAGCCCTCTAATTTTTAACAAATGAACAAATGATGACTATCTTTTTATTGTTTCCTAAAAAATCAAAATAATGGAGGCGATTGAAAAAATAATAATGATATTAATAATACAAGTTGGTAAGGATTGACTTAATCACTCATAAGTGAAAAGTTCTTTCTCATTGCCAACATAAAGAAAGTTGATTAAAATTGATATAGATCGACCTTAGTCTTTCAGAAGAGTAAGGTACTTTGCAACTACCAATGTGAAAATTAAAATGCTATGGATTGGTTTTGGTTTGTCAAAAGAGTAAGGCTCTTTCCCGCTACCAAAATATTTGTATTTAAATAAAGAAATTGAATTGAATTGAAAAAGCCTCTAATGAAAAAAAAAATTCAAAGAAGTAAGGAGACAGTTAAGGGATTACTTGATGCAACATACCTTCGTTTTTAATTATTATACTTAGAGAAGTAAAAAAGGGGATTGTACACCATTTGGTTTTAGAATATAGATAACTCTTTCTTCATAAAGTTTATGTTTATTCTGATTTCCAATTTAATCTTTGTTTAAATGATGTGTTTTAACTCCAATTTCTATGGATTAATTGTTGAATTCTTATTTAGTTTCTATAACCAGTACATATATAGTGTAATTGTGTTTTAAGAGCATGTAAATATGGTAAGGTTAAATTCAATGGAATAAAAAGTTGCTAAAATTTTGGATTTTATAGAGATGAAATTTATTTTTAATGAAAGAGTAGGCACTCTTGTCCTTAAATAGACTATATGCAGTATTTACTTTTCATTCCATAATTTAAGAATACAATGAATTTTTATCCTTAAGAATTTTATACTGTTTTACTTATTTTACATGAAGATAAGTAAAAGTTTAAGTATGGGGGAATTTGATAAAGCTTATGTGTGCCTATTTTATAGATAGATTTTATACTACTTTTATAAACTTTTTAGTGTAATTTCATTGTAAATTGGTACAATAAAGTGTTAAAATTTTATTTTAGCACTTTATTACCCTAATTTGTATATTTTTTATAGGAAAAATGTGTGATATTAGAAAATATACAAAGTTGATAAAGGCACACAAAATTACAAGGAGAAGAAAATTAAATACAAGAGCTACATAAGCACACACCACAACCATAATGTTGTCAATATAAATTATGTACTTGAATAATTTATCCAACGTGTTGTGTATCTCTTATTCCATGCGAGAATTGAAGTATAGAAAGACCACAGGTAAAGGCCATAACTATGGTTCTAGAGTCTGGACATTTCAGATTATTATTGGAAAGAATTAAAGCCATTTAAGAAAGATATAATCGTACCCTATGGACCTACTTTTATATGGGATCCCTTGTAACATAAATAAAAGGCCTTCTAATTGAATAAATAAGTAGTAGAGACAATTCAATAGACAGTAGAATATATTTTTTCTCCCCCGTGTCGTTCATTAGTCTAAGCTTTTAGAAGAGTTTTATTTACTTACGAGGATTTCTACATCAGGGAATAACAAGAGTGATATTTAATCTCAATAGAGATCGGAACTCCTAAATAGGTTGTTTCATTCTTTTAAATAAATTATTGATTTGGATATTATTTTCTTTATTATTTCTCCATTGTGCTTTATTTGATATTATTTATTAGATATTTTAGATTGTTAGTTAGTGAATTATGTTTATTGTTTAAAGTATTTAATTCCCTAATCACAGTAATACGTATTTTGATTGTATTGGAATACGTGTTAATTAAGATTGAGTCACAAGACCTTTTCTAATTGTTTATTGTGAATTGGATAATCTGGATTAAAGAACTCATTATGTATGCCCCTTAATTTAATTAAAGTTTATGAACAAGAAAGGATTAATTTAGCTTATCTCTTATCTAGAAATTAATCTTAGGTATTCACTCAGTGATAAGGAATTCCTCATTAATTGCTTCAAAACTAAACCTATTAAAGACATCTTTATTAACATTACCTAATATTTCTAATTATCTGGTTGCAGTAGAATCTTTGAAGAAGTTAAATACCTCGATTTATTTATTTTGTTAATTTAATTTTCTTTAGAATTTAATTATTTCCATAAGCCTCATATTTTAATTACCTAAATTTAGATGGGACTAATTCTACTAATAATTAGACATCATTCTATATAGGTTTAACCTAGTTCTCATCAATTTTATAAATGTATACAAAACCTAAAACACTTACTAATAAAAAAACACTTTTATTATTAAAAGTAGTATTATAAAAAGTAAAGTTATGTTAAGCATATCAACTAGCAAGACCTATACGGGTTACCCCTAACACTTTGACACCCAAGTACTTTATGGTCCTCGAAGGGTATTACCTTACTCCTTGGGATGAGGCCACCTTAGTCTTCCACAACATGCGTAAAGTGCACAACTTGCAGCTCAATGCCACAATACCCTTATCTCTCTCTCTCTCTCTCTCTCTCTCTCTCTCTCTCTCTCTCTCTCTCTCTCTCTTCGTTAATTACCTTCTAACATCTATGGTACGACCAACACACCCTACAACTCTAGACATGTCAACATCCTAAGTTTCAAACAGGGTCGCTAGCTTGTCCATGTTTGACCAAGTGATAAAGCCATTCTATCCCCGCTACAATGTATGTCCCTTGCAAATGCCATGTACAACCAAACCTAATACGACACATATCCTTACTAAGTGAACTTGTTGGCCTGTAAATAAGGCAAGGAGCCAAGGGTGCCAGATCCTTCTTGCTATTCACTCACTTGATTCCTGAATATATTAAGTACTCCTGAAATACTTACAGAAACCCTCTTAAACACATAAATACTCTCTTTTATTCCCTTCCAATCTATCCTCACTAACTTATGTATTAGAGGGCCCTAGTCGGCACAACCACATGGGGCTTTTTATAAGTCTTTTATTAAGGAAGAAAAGCTACCTAAAGAAGTTATCAACTCCTAGTGATTTCACACATCACCAAAAAGAATTGTGGTATAAGTTTTATAATGTTAATGAAAAAGTTTTAAACAAACCAACTATTATCAATGAAAAGAGTCACAAAGAAAATGTGTTCCTAAAGTTTCATAGCAATGATGTTTTAGTGAGGTTGTTGAGAAAGAAATAAAAAGAGATAGGATGTTGAAGCAACAAATGAAATGGAATGTAGTTATTTCATCATAAAAATATTATTAAAAAATGAATTATGGTAGTCATAGTAATAATAAGAAATTGCCATTTTAGTTGAGATTATTTAGGTTAGTAGAACTTAATCATGAAAAAAAAAAAAAACCATTTTAACATATGTTTGTCTTATAAGAGAGATACATGTCTACAATTGTTATAAAAAAAAATTACATCGATATAAATTAAATAAAAAAGTTACCAAAATACCAATATTATATCTTTTGTTAGAAATGAAATACAAATTTTATACTAATATCTCCTTCAAACATGAGACACTATTCATTTCATCAGTATGTCACAATTTAGATAAAATTTCTCTGATAAGGGGAAATTTATATGATAAACATGAAAATTTATCTAATGGAGAGTGATATATGTCATGACCTTCAACAAAAGGGTACCTGTACCCAAAACCGACATAGGTGAGTAGGTAAAGAATACCTAGGGGTGCAAGACAACTCTCTCTAAGGAACTCAGCAAAATAGCCCCGTAACTTCAGGAGAAGAGGTGCCTCCTCACAAAGGGGGTCGCAGTGACTAGGGACATTGAGGAATATTTAGAAAGGCATTTAGAGAGTCGGCCTAATTCTATCTTTGTTCGTTCCGTTTGACGAAAGGAAGGATCCAAAAGAATCGATCTTTCTTTTAGTTGTTGAATCTCTCTTTGATTGATCAATGGGTGATATTCCAAATCCTCAACTAATGGAATTGAAATGATCTCTGGATTGATCAGAAGATCCTTTCAATTGGCTAGAATCCATTACTTGAACGAAACTAGATCTTGTAGAATCATATTGAATATTTGACTATACATTCCGTACCTTGCTAAAAAACCGATCTTTATTTACCAACCACACATTGTCTAACTAAATCCAATTCTCTCTCGATATGTTCCTCAAAAAATCCGATTCGTGCGGATTCTTCCACAACTAACGAAGAGATCTTGGCGGAATTGCCACATATGAAATTGAGCACAATTTTGCAAAGAAATAGCCCACTTGTTTCTCGAGAGGAGATGGGAAATATGCTCAATATCATTTGATTGAATAGTTGACCCAGCTCCTTGTTGTTTGAAGAAACCCTCCACTTCAATTGGTATTTTTTCACGAAAAGCAAACATGAGATAACAAATCCAGTCTTTAACTAAGATTT
>JAMXBB010000008.1:46829994-47065804 GCA_024138015.1 Lumnitzera littorea | reverse complement strand
AAAGATGATATCTCTTTGTAAATATCATAAATTTTTATAACCATGTTAAAATCATCAATAACTGTATAAAGTTACAATATGATACATAACTGTATAATAATGGCCCCATAATTATGGAAAGATATGAATATGCATTTTAACACATTGATTTTGATAATCTTTTGAATAAACCAAATAAAGATAAATTAGTAGGTGACATACCCTCGATACTTGTGCAAAAATAAATACTATAATCTTGGGCATATAGAGTAAGAATCATATTTAAAAAATATATGGAATGGTTTTTATTGTCTTCATAAAATGTAACTGCATAATTTATATTGGTGGATGTAGAGTGGTTGGAACCATAATATTAATAAAATTTAAAAGATTTAGTTGTAATTAAATTATTTTAATAATTTTTAAGGAGGTATAGGGTTCAATTTAGAATGATTTACTTAATAAGGTAGATAGATAAGAGATAGATAATAATATATATAATACAATTACTGATTTAAACTATATACACATATTGCTTGCATAAAAATTAACAAATGAATACTTTATAAGATTCAAATTCTATACCCCTAAATTTGCTAATCCTATTTTAATGAAGTAAATTACTTACATATTTCAACTTTTCATGCCTTAAAAATATAAGAAAAAAATCACAATACTTAGATTTATATTTTCAGCATGTCAAAATGTGATGAATATAAAAGAAACTATAAGAAATTATACATAGATGTGAAATCTAATAAGAGGTTATTAGTTTAATATATATATAATATACATAGAAGATTAATAATTAATAATAATGGATAAGTAAGTTATAGTAAATTAAATATGGAAGTCAATCAAAGTGAGTTAAAAAAAAAAACTTTAGATTATAGATTTAGAGCGCAATAACAGTTATTGTCTTAAAAAATATAGATATAGAAGATATATATATAGAAGATTAACAATTAATAATAATAGATAAGTAAATTATAGGAAATTAAATAAGGAAGATAATCAAAGTAGGTGAAAAAAAAACTTTAGATTATAATTATGGAGTCCAATAAGAGCTATTGCCTCAATATATAATATATATATATATATAGATATAGAACATATATATATATATAGAAGATTAACAATTAATAATAATAAATAATTAAATTATAGCAAATTAAATATGGAAGATAGTCAAATAAGGATGAAAAAATAAACTTCAAATTATAGATGTGAAATCCAATAAGTGGTTATTGGCTTAATATATATATATATTAGACCAAACTGCATAAAGAGCAAGACATTAACCATTGGAAAAATTGTAAAAAAAAAAAAAAACCCTTAACTAGGTGGGAATTTACCCTCTAAACTTTCAAATATTGCAAATCATCCATCTAACTTTGATAAATTAACAACATAATAGATACTTCTTTTTTAATTAAAAAAATCCATACTATGGTCAAAATTTATGGAGTTTTATAGTATATTTTGATAAGTTTAAGCAATGCTTCTACACTAAAATCAAAGTTTAGGAGCTTATTTTCAACCTGTGGGATTATTTATCAAACTTTAGGTGATTTTAAATCATATTTAAAGGTTTAAAGAGTTGATCCTCCTAAATTTAATTTAGGAGAATTATTTGCACTATCCTCCTAACTATTTTATAATAATTTTAGAAGATTGCAAGGATGATTCTTCAATTCTTCAACATTATTATAGCTTTTCATTGATCATATTAGTATATTGTTTATGAAAAATCAAGTTTGAAGTTTTTTTTTTTTTTCAAATGAAACTAAAAATCATAGTACTAACCATTATTAGACAACATATGAAAAGCAATCAAGCTAGAGAATGTATAAAGCCAAGAATATTTTAACCTAATAGCACAAATACTAGTCTCTCAATTAGATTGGTTTAGATTCGAATCCCACTTCCTCAAGTTATAATATATATTAATTAAGTAGCCAATAGAGATTAGATTGGGTATAAATATTAAAAAAATGTTTATTAATACTAACGTGTAACACTAGCACGACACTCGTTTAGATAAAATGTATACAAATATTATTTATAGTGCATAGTTTTTTAAAAACAACTTATCATATTTTCACGTATCAAAATTTTTTTAGTGATTATACACTACAAATTAACCCACATATTGTAGCTTTTATCAAAAATATTAGTCTTCCTAGCATTGATGCTGTCCGAAAGATGTATATATGGAAAAATTCTGACAACCTAGTCCCGTAATTTAATAATACATGATGCGGTCCCTTTTAAAGTTTGCATCACCTAATCATTGACTTCGCGTCGTTAGTATCTTATTTAGCCTCAACGCCACCATTTCATCAATTTACCCAAGGCTAGTCCCTTCATTATCATGTATGTCATTGCCAATCTTTTCCTTGATCTCTTTCTATCCATCAACAAAACCGCAGCACAAACTTGCTCCGCCACGACATGTTCTATCAGCACCATGCCTCTTCGGTTTCCTTTCTGGGTAGGAAGCAGGCAGCCGAAAACACTGCGGCTATCCTGGTTTCAACTTAAGTTGCAGCAGCTTGGGTAGAGCAGTTGTGAAACTTCCTAATTCAGGGGACTTTTTCGTCATCCATGACATCGATTATCCAACACGGAAGATAGAGCTCTATGATCCCCAAGATTGCCTTCCTAGACGGCTCCTTGAACTGAATCTTTCGGGGTGACCATTTTTTGCTGTTTATTATGTAAACTACACAATCCTCGACTGTCCGAGGAATCTCACATCGGAATTCAAAGTTCCTTGCCTCAGCAACAACACAAACACAGTTATAGCTACCTCTAGCACAGCTTATGCAAAGTCGCTATCTGCGATATGCAATGTTACGGCTACTTTGGGAGTACCAACCAATTGGAAAGACCAATATCAACAATCTTCAGCTGATGCCTTCAATGGTCTTCACCAGACTGCTTCAAGTGCGAAGCAAAAGGCGATTTATGTGGTTACAAGAGTAACACCACTGAAGAAATCGGCTGTTTTCGTGATCCTGATTCCAATACAGGTGATGCTTCTAGACCCCCTTTAACCACATCCATGTTCAAATATCAATTTCTCAAAATTGAGAATGTTTCTTAACATTCATTTGACAGATTCTATATGCATTTGATGCTGTCTTGACAAATTTTGCAGAAATTCAACCATGCGATGACATGACATGTTGTTACGAATTCATTGTTGAACTGCCTTCAGTGAGGAAAATAACATATTTGGGTGCATTAGCAGTCAACAGGAAAAGGGGATTAGTATATGCGCATGTGGTGGGATTAAAATATGGGCATTAAGGAGTCATTTTCTCCATCAGTTACAAGTCAAAACTGCCATCCTTTTAACATAGTTGGATTTATTCCATGTAAGGCTTGAATAATCACACCAGGCTAATATACATTTCTACCTAAAGGTAAAAGGATGATACGTGTTTGAATGGTGCTGATATGTGGTGATTGGTGAATATTACACAAGGTGAAGCAAAAAGATATGATTTCCGGTTTTAGTAATGTAAATAGGTGATGAACATTAGACAAAATTTTCTGTACGTCATGATAATGAGTTATTGATTGCATAAGCTTTTCTTTGATTCACGTTTAACCCAGCATGCTATACAGTGTCACTATTTTGATAATTCCCTAACAATTATTTACTTTGTCCTTTTAGTCAATGCGAGGATTAATTGCGTGCGAATCGCCCTCTGCGCATCGGTACTTGCAACTTGGTGTTATATGTGCTGTTGTGACGGGAGAAATGATCGTGGACTCAACGTGCTATCATGGCCGCGACATGGCTATTGGCATCGAGGCCGCAACAGGGCTACCGTGAGACCACAGCCAACGGATGTCACCATTGGATTGGCAGCATCCACCATTGCATCCTATACAAAAGTGGTCTTAGGAGAAAGTCGGCGCCTGCCAGGACCTAATGATAGCTCGTCTGATATGCTTATCAGAGTATCAACCCAAGGACATCGTACGATTGTACTCCAGAATGCAAACACCGTTTTCATGCCGACTGCATAGATAAGTGGCTTAAGATGAACATCACCTGTCCAGTTTGTAGGAATCGTCCATCCCTTGTCCGAGGAAAGGAATCAACAACGCAATTGTAATGGCTTCCTTAAATTTCATGCAATTTTATTCTTCTGGGGGCTACAGTTAAGGTGTGGTTATTTTTTTCTTGTATATTTTCACAATAAGTAGTTTGGCATTAATGGTTTCATTAGTTTGCTCAAGCCATGCAATGTTTCGTCGGTTTTTCCTCTTATGTCGGAATAAAGGAGTCCCCTGAAAGTTAAAGCTGTCATACTTAATTGATGGCTATACTTAATGGTTTTTACTCTTGATATAGGCGATGTGATAAAGCCCTTAGAAAGGGTCAAACAAAATATTATGTATATAATCAAATATAAAGCACAAAATTGCTTCTCCATATATTTATTTTATCTATGCTTTTTGGGAAAGGTCACATGACGATTTTGCCATTAATTTTACGTTCTTTAAGTATTATTAAATTATTTTATCTATGATTGCTAAAATTATAATTTTATTCTTATAATTCTACGATTTTACAATTTTACGTAACATTCCTAATTGAAGCCATAGCAAATCGTTTTCATGTAAAATCACAAAAGAATCACGAGTCAAGGCTTTAAAAATGAACCCATTCTACAATTTGACAATGGCTTCAGATATGATGGGTTAATTTAAATATACTTCCTTACCTAAAAAAGAAAAAAAAATTTCAAATATACTTCTACAAGCCCATCAAGCCAGCTATGACTTCTTACTACTTTTTTCACTCTCAGATTAGTAAATGTAAAGCACGCCATCGTCTCGACTTCAAATATGAGTCCTATCCCATCAACCAACCCAAGGACTACTAACAGGTGAAAGGTGCTAGTCTTGACTATGACAAAGCAGCTAACAATTTGCTTTTGTTTTATATTTTTATCATAATGATTTATGTTATGATGTTTATTGGTACTACTATTTATATTGTAGTTTTATAGACTTAATAATGATTTTTGCTCGATTATTTGTATCAAACTCATATTGTAATTAAAATTTATGATGAATTTTTTTAATTTCATCATATATTTCAAGTTTTCATAATTATTGTAAAGCATATTTACATTTTCTAAAAGTTAAATTACACAGGTTATAAAAACTTATGATCATTCTAATTTTACGAACCTCTGACAACTCCAAATAAAATCCAAAATATAACATATGTGATTCCATCAAAGCGAAAAATAATAAAATAGAGTCAAAAATACATTTTTCATAGATTTAAATATCTAAATGGTCAATTTTAAGGATAGAGAAATTAAGCATACATAAAATAAGTATAAGAAAAAGTTTTTGCAATTTACTGCAATATAATAAAGATAAAATAAGGAAAATATTGTAAATAAAGTTATTGCAAGACAAAATCAACCAGTTTAGAAGGCAATTGAATAGTTGCTAGTAGTAGTTTGTAGAACTACAAATGGTTGTCAAATGGTGTAGAAGAGGCCCGGAACCCGTCCGCTATATAGAGGAACTCACACTGGCCCCGTGATGCCGGTTCCAAGCTTGTTGTTGGAACCGTAGATTCTAATTCTTGGGTCATTGATCCATGAGCCGACCAAACTACAATTTCTATTTTAAACAAACTCAAACTAATCTGATTCTGAAGGCAAAGTTCAGATTCCTAGTTTGGATTAAGAAATGTGATTTCGTACTTATGCATTATTCCACCATTTTATTAGGGCTAGTAATTTGTGATCTAGATACAATGCGATACAATTTAAATAAGTTAATGTATAAAAAAAATTGACACGAAATACAAATAGATCAAAATTATTTAAATACCACTAAATTCATATCCGAGTTCGGATTAAGCTTCCAAATCTAGACACGAGACACAAGTCACACTATATATTCTACAATATTTGCATTTTTGTTGTACAAATCATTTTTTTAAGTCAAAGATCTTAATTAAATATATGAAATATTTTTAAGTATATATTATTCTTATTGTATCATAATTTAAATGGATAAAAAGTATAAACTCGTGTAAATTCTTTTATTGTCTCTCTTCAAAATTTAAAAAATAACGTATTAAATTTAGAGATCAACACTTATGGTAATATTAATATCCATTTAATCATGAATCAGGTTAACTTAATAATGTTATATAACTTAAATTTTCACGCTTTTTATACTTGATAAGATTTTACTTTATTAAAAACTTTTGTTTGGGGTATAATCTTTTAATAAGTATAAAGATATTATATCATTTATCTTTGCAAAATTTAAATATTATTATGGTTATTTTCTCATTATATTTATACATATTTTATAGATTTAAATATAACTTTTTAATTAATAAACAATATCAAAAGATAAATAAGATATAATGTAATAGTACAAATTATTAACCTTAATATAAACGAGTCCAATCTAGACACAAAACACACTAGGTCGCAAGTTTAAGTTTTTATACACAATAAATAAACGAGTCATGTTACAGATTTAAATTTTTCAAATATGAACCCGTTTAGATATGGAAATAAGATACGATACAATAGCACGAATTACTAGCCCTACATTTTATAAATTACAAATACAACTTACTCATATTTATTTTTAGGTAGTAAATCAATAATATAAAAAAAGGGGACAAAATATTAATATATTCTGTTACATGTTCTCACCCCGATTATAGGAGAAATACCACTGGTATAAAATGTTACAGTGCAGGAAGTAAGATAATACTGCTACCTTTTAGTGAAATTATATAACTTACATATAATAATTTAGAAGTGACATAACAAAGGAAATAAAATGTAGAAGCCATAGTGATGACATTGCTAATATTTTCGATACTATAAAATCTTATAACTAATGGAATAATTTATATTACAATTATCATTATTGTGTTGTTGTCCTAGAAATCTCGATTTGTTAAAGTTGATGACGAGCAACAAGCTAAATATAGTCACCAAGAATTAGTGAGAGACAACAAAGAAAATTACTTTGATATGTTATTGAATCATGCCATAAAATAATAAAGCATAAAATTATGGTGAAGTATAATTGAATAAGTATTGCAAACAGCATTGCCATATGTATTTATAGCATTTCTTCGTGTTGTTTGTATATAAATGGTTGTCATCTGTATCTTCTATATACATTTTCTCTACCACTAGATCTACTCCATACCTGCTACTTTTTTAAACCTCGACAATATTCAAGTCTTCCTCAAGTAGGTATTAAAAAATATATGGACATTAGTGAATTGGAGAAAATAGATGGAAAATGGCAGTGAAAGACTGGTGCACAGTAGATAAACAGGAGCGCTAGAAAAATAATTGGCAATAGTTCAAATACTTATTTATTTGATGATATTATTCTAGCATTTTGCCATAAACTCACACATACCTTCATCGCTAGAAGTGAAGTCAATGTTGTATCATGGCAAACGGCCCCTTCTTGTCTCTTTAGTTCTTTCCGTCTGTAATTAACCTAATGCCAGTTACTTTCACGGGTCAAGAAGTATAGAAAAGTCGTATAACAAAAGCAATATTAATGTCATGGAGAACTTGAAAAATTCAATAATACATGAAAAATATTAACATACAACAAATTTACAAATGCGAACCGCATATTATATATGTAATGTGCATAAGACTCACAAAGTGAGTCTCACATTATATGTGTAAATATAATGTGTATATTGTATGTGTCTGTTTTATAAGTGCGTGTATGAATTTACAACCTTCAATCTGTCATTGCCTTTATTCATTTACAATAATAAATTCAAAAGTTTTTCATTTTTTTTAAACTATTTACTCTTCTTTTTCTTTCCTTAAATTTTTTCAACAAACTACCAGTTTGCATGGTGATTCTAGGATCGCAAGCACAATCTGGTTCTGGAAGCATAACGATTCCAAGTCATTTTCCTAATCAAACTGGAACCTTACCCCTTTTGGTAGTTGGTTTACTTTAAGGCATACTCTCTTAATACAAATTAACTTGATATTTCATAATCTCTTTAAATTTATAATATCGTTTGATTTCTTTTAACATGCATAGAAGGCTGAAAATTACTGTATTGATTTTTATGCTAAGCCATTATTCATTTGAGATCAACTCCTTAAGTTATGATAGAAATCAACTACTCGGACCGATTACATGCAATCGAGTTAGAGGACTATCAAGACGTACTCGATGCGTCCTAGATTGAGAATTACTAAGAAGAGAGAGTTCTATCGCTGAGTTAGCTAAGCTACCGAGCAGTCATCCTGAGCAATTAAGCATGCATGCCAATCTATTGAGTAGCCATAACTATTGCCTAGCTCTTACCATGATCCAAGTAATGTCCAAGCCGACCAACATTAAATGTCTGACTAAGCCGAACTATTGAGACATCCAACCTAGAGAGCTACCCCAAACTTTGCAACAACAAGACCGGTTTCTATATATAGCGCCAATCACTTACTGACGTGTGTCTTCTAGCACAATATTCTAGAATGATTCCTTACATTATCAAATAGCGTATTATTTGCCTTTTTTACCCTTTTAAGAATATTTTAGAAATCTTTTGTACATTATCTATTTTTTCTTTTCCTTATTTAGTATATTCCTAGTTAAAGTCATATAAATACCTTATTTTCTTATACACAAACAACAAGTACCTCACTATTGAATATTGAAATTCTCCTTTTGAGAGCACTTAATCATATCTTCTCTCTTATCATTTAACTCTTATATAGCTCCTTTAGTAAGAGTTAATAACGAATGACCCTAATACTATGTTCATGTGTCATATCGAGTATTAGGATTAAGCTGAGTGAGATTTGTGAGTATATCATATCTAGTTGGTAACCATTCAAATTTGCTAAACCCCTTTTTATTTTATCGTTTCTACTCATTGAAGTGTAGCTTTCATATGTACAATCTCAAAGATACATCAGCTTTACTAGTATCAAAGCATGATTGCAATAGGAAATGTGTAAAGTGTAATTCCCTAAAATTTTGAGCCAATACGACAACCCTAAAATCCGAACCCCTAAATTTAAAGCATTGAGCAATGTTATCTATTTTTGTTCAAATTTTACAGTAAATCTAGAAAAGTTAGACGAAGTATTCTAGTAAAGTCAATTTCTCAAAATAAGTTATAAAAGGATTAATTTGATGAAAAAGATTCAATTCATTGATAAAAGTTGATAAACTATCGAAAACATGGAATTCGAGCTTTAAGGTATAGTGAGATATTAGAAATAAGTTATTTAACTTATAAATATAATAAATGAAGTAAATTATATATAATATACATGTATTTACATGTGATATGCATTATATGTATTAAATACATATATAATAATAATAATAATAAATTATTATCAAAATAAGGTAAAATAATGGAAAATTAATTAAAAAATGAATAGATAAGTCACTAAATGATGTGGCAGCATAAGAAAAACTAGAAAACATGAGTCATCACTAAAATGATAAAGAGATGACACAGGGCACTTAGTCATACTTAGGAAAATAGAAAAAATGACATGTGGTAAGCATATGTCCAATTTTTATTAAATTAAGCTAAGTTGAAAACCTATAAATAGGAACCAAATCCTCAATTACAATATTTTAGGACTCTAAAAAATATAAGAACATAATTTAGGAAAATTAGAAAAAAAAAACACAAATAGAACAAAAATTAAGGGCTTATCAAGTCTAAGGTAGTTCAGATATCAAACCACAACCTGAAACTAAGCCACATTAGGGACAAAGAAAGGACCATCAATGGAGATGTTTTGACAAGGTATGGCAGCTTGATGGTGGCCAAAGGCAGCCGATTTAGGTAAACCAAATTTCCACCCATATCTTATTTAATTTTGTAAAAATACAAAATGTTGTTAATTAATTATAAAACTTGGTTTTCTGAGGTTATTTTAGGTATATATTAATGTAGTAATTTTACTTTAATTAAATAATTATTGAAAATATAGGGTCCTTAAGAAAATATCATGCTTGGGCAAAAATTGAACCAATTGTGATAAATACTAGATGATGTTGTTTCAAGCTCAACTTTTATATATAATACACTTAATATATATGTTTAATTGTGCTAATAATAATTTTCTAAATTAAGCATCTATACTATTTATTATATTTATTTTGAATAAAACTGTTAGTTTTATTGATTTGTTAAAAATAATTATTTTTTGATAAAATTAATGAATGAGACCTATATTTTTTTACTTTCAAAAGTTTATTATGATATTTGAAACACTTGATTTTTATCCCGCACAAATTTTTTTTTTATTTTCCATAATTTCGAACTAAAACTGCTATTTTAGGAAAAATATACAATAGCTCATTTAGTGTAATTGTTAATCAATAATTAAACTATATATTTTTTTGAGTCTATAGAATTTTTCGTGGAATTAATTGGACTCATATACTATTTATCACGTATTTTTCTAACATAAGCTTATATATTGACCTAATATGTAAAATAGTAAATAATACTATTATGATAATTGATAAGATAGTGTTAGATCAGTATTTTAGGTATAAAATAGATGTTGATCAAGTTTGGAAGTGTGATTTTTAGGGTTTTCAATTTAAAACTAAAGCTTATTTGAGTCAATTACGAAGTTACAATAAATTCAAGAGTGAGAAAGGGTATTTTTTAGCTTTTAACAATATTGATCAATCTTGTTTCTTAAGATATATTAATAGTACTCAAAACAACAAGTGTGACGATATAAAGTTTACCGAAATTGGATGATAATTGAATAAGATACGGTCAAATGAAGTTTAAAAACGTAATAATGAAAGCATATAATTAGAATTTGAGTTTAACTCATAGTTGATTTGAAGATTGTATTTATAATTCCTTAGGTGTGATAAGTAAAGAAGGACCACATTGTGAAGTTAAGGATTTTGTGTTACTAGTAAGCCTAGGTAAGGAGATCTAATCTATACTTGGAGTAAATATATTGCTACTCATAACACCACGTGTTGTTTGATGCCGTGTTGATTAGATATAGATATATCTTTGGTGAACTAATATGCTACTATAGTGGATGCCAATGTAGTGATTTTGAATTACGGTAACTATATCTTAGTTAGACTGTTATGCTGCTATGTTGGGTGTTGATTTGGTGCTTACGAATGATTATACTAACTTAGAGAGTTAAGGAATTGTTGACTCAATCTTCTAGGTATTCACCTAAGTGAACCCTAAGTGAGATACTATAATTCTGTTAGGGAAAGCTCAAAAACTAGAATTAGATAATGAGGTTGAACAAAACTTAAAGACTGATTGTATAGAGTGATATACTCGAATGGTTATTGTATAGCATGGCATGACATGGCTTAAAGAGACCTATAGGTCAAATTTTTCAAAATGAGCCTTCCAAGTGATCAAGAAAAATCGTGACTTTTTTAACTTAGTTTTTAGAAGCACATAGATTCACATTGCCTAAACATTTTGACTATTTTGACAGTCTGATTTAGTAAACTAGAATGTGTTGTCTAATTTTACAAAATAAAGTTAAGGTTCCTACTGCTATGGAGCTCCTTGGTACCTTTTTGATTCAATAGACTACAATATGTAGTCTAATTTAGTTGGCAGTCCTACTCCCAAGCAACTTCTTGTTGCCTTAGGTTCTTGAACGTTATATTCAGATGCCCGGCTATGTCAATTAACTGGATGAGAATATTGGAGGGCATAGGATATCAATACCGATGCATGAGCATAGCATGCTGCATTGCTAGCAATAAACGCCTGGTTAGGCTAATGTATGTGTAGAGCTGAACTTGTTGATTATTATTGAAATGTTTTAGTTGTGATATTGCATACATTGTACTGTTTGTTATCCACTCTCACTTAGATTTAGTAGTTGAAGAGATAAAATGTTTTATTTTCAGGTTAACAACATCATAAAAGGCCTACCACTAAGGGGGATGTATACTAAGAGCATAAGTCGGAGTTAGTGACTTTAGGATGGAACCTGTACTAAGTTGGGAATCCTACTATTTTGAAGATGACAAAAGAAAAATAACAGTTCATTTTTTATGTAAATATTAGACTATACATATAAGTTATAACAAAATGTCCTACTGACTCCAATGTGGCAAACTTATTATCGCATAAATAAAGTTTTCTTTTGATGAATGAGCAGGTTGAGTTAAGTTTTTAACAAGTATTCCTATGTGATGATGCATTTCGTGTTAAATTGGGATGTGACATGAAGTACAATAAAGTTTTGTTCATGTTGCTGTTAGTATTTGCTATATTCCTTTCGTAGCTACTGCAATATGTTCAAATGAAGTAAGTTTTGAAGTTATGAGCTGCATAGTGGAGGTTTGTGAAGCAGTAAGTGCAATTCTTGTTGTTACTTTGCTTTGCTCTATTTTTCACTCGGAAAACAAAGCAAGTTCGTTTATGTGGAATTCATGTGTGTGTTGGGTGTTGAAGTTGTTAGAGTGTGTTAGTAAGATTTTGAGTAGTGAGTAGAAGTGTTTGTTTGGTATTATGTTGTTGAATTATTAGAGAAAATATTACTTAATGTCAGATTTGCGTATTCATGCCATCAATGGTGACCACAATAGTGGTGCTCATGCTTGCCAAGGCTAAAACGATAGTAATACCCTTAGGTCATTCGATGACAAGCTTAACAGATTTACTAATCTTATTGAGAGTCTGATTACTACAATGCAAGCCTAAGCTGCAACTGCAAGGTGTACCTCGCCATGGTCAAGTTAAGAACATCCTTGATAGACAATATGGCCAAGGTAGCTAAGCTAATTGCCCAGTTCAACCCCATTAAGCTAGAAGAGTAGCAGACCAAGCTACTAGATGAAGACTGGAGTTAGAAGAGATTAAAGAGGATGATGAGGAAGTAGATGTAAAGGAGTATAGAGAGGAAGAAGCAGAGGTTGAATATTATGAAGCACTAAAATAAGAACATCGAGCTCCTTGAAGACTAGACAATGTAAAGATCCAGATTCCTACCTTTACAGGTAATGGAGATGTAGATGAATATCTAGAGTAGGAAGAGAAATTTGAGAAAGCATTTGACTATTATGGGTATACCAATGCAGTTAAGGTTCGACTTGCTGCACTTAAGTTCTCTAGATATGCCTCTATATGGTAGAAGAATTTGAATGCTACTAGAACAAGAGATGAAAGACAAGGTGTGCAAACTTGGGAAGAGATGAAGAGATTATTAAAGGGAAGATTTGTACTCAAGACTCACCTATAGGACACAATTGCTAAGGAAGTCGATCTGTTGACGACTATATGAGAGAATTTCAAATGTTAATTATCTGAGTAGACATGGATGAACCTAAGGCTCACACAATGTTGAGATTCATCTATGGACTTAAATATGAGATTCGTAATATTGTGGAAATATGGAGATTCTACACACTAGAGGAGGCCATTAAAGTAGCATAGAGGGTCGAAAAGTAAAGGAGAAATACCCCGAGTAGACTTGGGCCAAGTTTTTCTCAAGCTCCTACTTCGTACCAACCCACTCATGATGAGCTAAGGCAACCCATTAAGGAAAAACATGACCAACTTGATGATCACTAAGTAAGCTAGAAGAGCCAAGCTAAAAATAGGCCAACCCCAAGGATATATGAGAGAGGACTAACCTTTAGACAAAAGATGAGTGAGGTGAAATATTTCTACTTGGGTTTCAGACATATGGTTATTGAGTATCCAAACTAATGTGCCATGGTGCCTTAAGGAGATGTAGTGGATAGTACCGATGGAGTGAGCCAGAAGAGGAGAAGAATGTAAGAAGAGTTAAAGTTAAGGAGGAAGAGGAGACCTATGTCTATGCTAACCAAGGAGAAGTGATGACATTAGTAATGAAGTGAGTGTTGAGTTCCTTACCGAGTTGCAAAGAAGACCAAAGAGAAAATTTGTTCCACACCAAATGTACTATTAAAGGACAGCCGTGTACCATCATTATGGTTGGAAGGAGTTTTAACAACGTTGTTGCACAGTAGTTTGTGCAAAGGTTAAGACTACCGACCTCTAAGTACCTTTAACCTTACTAACTACATTAGCTTCATATAAGCATGCTTTACACATTACTGAATAAGTAACCATACCTTTTAGTGTTGGAAATATGTATATGGACGAAGTGATATATAATGTCATCCCCATGAGAGCTTCACATCTATTATTTAGATGGCTTTGGTTATTCAACTAACGTATTACTCACAACGGATATAAGAACACCTATGCCTTTATCAAGGGTGGAAAGAAGATCGTGTTGTAACCCATAACACCAACCCAGGTAAATGAGACCCATAAACAGCTCACCTAAGCTAATAAGAAGAAAGCCTTAATGATGAGCCGAAGGGAGCTTAGAGCTACTGAGAGGGCCAAAGAGCCTACGTTTTTATTTATTAAGAGATTCCTGGAGACAAGAAACTTGGAAGATATGTCCAAAGAGGTTTGGAGATTGATTGATGAATTTTCTAACCTGTTCCTCAAAGAATTGCCTAATGGATTACCTCTAACCCGAGGCATAGAACATTGTATTGATCTACAGCCAACTGTAGCCCTACCAAATCAACTTACTTGTAGAATGAATCATAAGCAGGCTACTAAGCTGAAAAGACAAGTGGGAGAGTTAATCGAATGAGGTTATGTAAGAGAGAGTATGAGTCCTTTTGTTGTCTTAGTTCTGCTTGTCCCTAAGAAGGACGGTTTGTGATGCATGTACATCAACAACCAAGCTAGTAACCATATAAAAATCAAGTATAGATACCCAATACCGAAGCTCGATGACATGTTAGACGAGCCTCATGGCGTCAAGATATTCTCAAAGATTAATTACAAAGTGGCTACCATCAATTTTGCATAAGGTCTGGAGATGAATGAAAGACTACCTTCAAGACTAGGTATGGTCTCTACAAGTGGTTAGTTATGCCATTTAGACTTACAAATGCACCGAGCATATTTATGTAGCTTATGAACCATGTGATGCATCCACTAATTAGAAGATATGTGGTCATGCACTTTGATGACATATTAGTGTACAATGCTGACCTAAACAACCATGTTCAATATCTCTAAGCTATTTTTGACATTCTACATACTGAGAAATTGTATGGAAACCTGAATAAGTGTATGTTTTGTCAAGAAGAAGTTGTCTTTCTTAAGCATGTAGTATTTGGAGACAAAATTCGAGTTAATGAGAAGGTTCAAGCTATCTTGGAATGGCCAATGCTGAAGAATATCATTGAAGTATCAAGTTTTCATAGCCTTGCTTCTTTCTACAAGTAATTCATTAAAAACTTCAGTACAATTATAGCCCCCTTAACCAAGCTAACAAAGAGGAGTAATAGATTCCAATGGAATAAACGAGCTAAGCAAAGCTTTAGGAAAATCAAGGAGAAGCTCACTACTGCCTTAATCTTGGCTTTGCTAGATTTTTACAAGCCATTAAAGTTATAATGCAATGCGTTTGGCATTAGCATCAATGTAGTCCTAATTTAGGAACATCAACTGGTTGCTTACCATAGTGAGAAGCTCAATGGTGCCACATTGAACTACTCTATATACGAGAAAGAGTTATACTCTCTTTTCCAAGCTCTTACTATTTGGCAACACTATTTGTTATCTTGATAGTTTGTAACTTATACAAACCATGAGTCCTTGAAACATCTTGGTAGTAAAAAAAAAAAAAAAAAATTCAAAAAGGCATGTAAAGTGATTAAAATTTATGGTAGGTTTTTCTTATGTAATTCGATACATGAAAGGCAGTGCCAACATAGTCGTGGATGCATTGTCTCATTAGCAAACATTATTGACTACTCTGTAAACAAAATTGTTAGGATTTTCTCTTATTACTTAGCAATATGCTCAAGACCCATATTTTGGTCCTCTTCTTAAGAAGTGCAGAGAATGAGTAGCTATTGGAGGATATTACCTCAAGGATGGTTATTTGTTCAAGGAAAGAAGGCTATGCATACCGAGCTATTCTACTCATAAGCAATTAGTTAGGGAAGCTCATATTGGTGGATTATCTAGTCGTTTTAGAGAGACTAAAACAACCAACCGGCTGAAAGAGAACTTTTACTTACTTAGTCTGGCCAAGGATGTCATAAGGTAGCCAATAGTTACGAAGTGTATAAGAGGGCCTAGGGTAAGATAGAGCCACATGGATCGTATATGCCCTTACCTACACTAACCTCACCTTGGGCTAACCGCAGCATGGATTTTGCCCTAGGGTTGCCCAAATATCTAGAGGAAAAGATTCAATTTTGTTGTAGTGGATTGCTTCAACAAGATGGCACACTTCACCCGTGATATCAAACCAACAATGCTTTATATATTACTGATTTGTTTTTGCAAGAAGTTATCCGACTTTATGCAATGCTGAAGACCATTGTCTTAGATTGGGATAATAAATTCCTTAGCTATTTCTAAAAGACACTATAGAGAAGACTTGGTACTAAACTTGTTTTCAGCTATAGTAGCTACCCTTAAACTAATGACTAGATTGAAGTAGTGAACAAGATGCTAAGCAATTTACTCTGAGCTTTCATAGGAAAGTACTTAAAAGATTGGGATTTGTGTCTACCAGTTATAGAGTTCGCATACAACCAAACTATCCACAGTACCATTGGCAAGACTCCTTCCAAGGTTATCTATGGCCTCAATCCCACTATTCCCCTAGATTTGATCGGTACCCCTACAACTATTGAAGAGAGTTAATCTGGAGTCGCCTAAGCCTAAGAATTACACCAGTCTAAAGCAAAAAAGATTGCTAAGTTCAATCAAAGATAGTAAGAAATCAGTAGTCATGGCTGCTACAATACTTCTTCCAAACCAAGTGACTTAATATGAATTCACCTTAGCCAAGAAAGATTTCCACATCTAAGACAGAGCAAGCTATCTCCACGATCTAATGGTCTATTGAAAGTCCTAAAGAAGATCAACCACAATGCCTACCAAATTGAATTTCTCAAGAACTATGGTGTTTCCTCTACCTTCAATATGTTTGACCTCATTCCCCACTAACCAAAAGAAAACCCAATAGATGCTAGAGCAAAGTAAGTGCAAGAAACCCCTTCGGATTTGAGGACAAATCCTTCTAACCCCTAAGTAAATGATAGGAATCAACTCCTCGAACTACTCACACACAGTCGAGCTAAAGGAATATCAGGACTCACTCAACTCATCTTAGCTCGAGAATTATTAAGAAGAGAGGGTTCCATCATTGAGTCAACCAAGCTACTAAGCAATCATGCCGACCTACCTAATAGTCAAGTTGACTAACCAAGCATGCATGTCAATCTGCTGAGTAACCATTACTATTACTAGGCTCTTACAATGATCTAAGCAACATTTGAGCTAACCAACTTTAGATGTTTAACCGAGCCAAATTGCCGAAACATCCGACTAAGAGAGCTACCCCAGGCTCTACATCAACAAAACCAGTTTCTATACATAAAACCAGTCACCTACTTACATGTGTCTTCTAACATAATATTCTAAAATGATTCCTTACTTTATCAAATAGTGTATTATTTATCATTTTTACCCTTTTAAGATTGTTTTAGGAATCTTTTGTACATTATTCATTTTGTCTTTTCCTTATTTAGTGTAACCTTAGTTGAGGTCATATAAACACCTCATTTCCTTGTATTCAGACAATAAGTACCTCATTATTGAATATTGACATTCTCCTTTTATGAGCACTTAATCATTTCTTCTCTCTTATCATGTAGCTCTTATCTAGCTCCTTTAGCAAGAGTTAGTGGCAAATAACCCTAATATTACATTTGTATATCATATCGACTATTAAGATTAAGCTAAATGGGATCTGTTGGTGTGTCATATCCAATTGGTAGCCAAGAACAGACAAGGCTAGTCACTGGATGGGTCCAAGCTTGCAAAAAGCTCGAAAAAGGATTAATAGGGAAAGTGTGAAAGGGCAAAATGAAGAGTGAAATAGTAAGCAAAATCCACAAACAACTCTAAAGGATATGACACATCAATGAAACCTCCAAAGACTCACAGTACAATTCGATATGACATATGAATTAATCCGATAAGGTTACTAATCACCTAACCTTGCTTAAGGGAAAGGATAAGAGTATTGCCGAGAGTAAACAAACAGTGTTTACGCAAGGAAGAAAAGTACTCAAAAGTGTATTCAAAATTATTTTTCTTTGTTACAAGCACAAGAGTATTTACATCCATAAGTTAGAGCAACTTGCCTAAAAAAGAAAATATAAAAAGGGTATTTTCTAGGGAAGTAATGTACAAGATACAAAAGAGTAAAAAAATAAATATACAAGAAAAAATAATCACTAGTGCAACAGATTTTGCGCATGATACTGTACACGTGGCAAAGTTACATTGGCAAGGTTATTAGAAGATACAAACAAAAAAAAAAAGTTATGGATGGATGGCTTGTTCGAGCAAGGAAAGCTTAGTTAATCCGTAGTCTATCTCTCGGCTTCTCGGCAAGGAACATGCTGAGTAATTAGTTGGCTTGGAGCTAGTGAGTAATCTTCAACTCGATACACTACAAAAAGATGGGCAGTCATACGACTGAACATAAAGGGTGACTCAGTAAGGAAGCACTCAGCTTCGACAAAGAAGCACTCAGCCTCAGCAAAGAAGTACTTGACATCAATAAGGGTCAGTTGGAACATAAGGATTCGTCGTATCAGTCCCTCTAATCCTTGAGCTCAAATGTGGGTCAGAGGTCTGGTAGCCTAATTCCTATCATTCCCTTTGGGTTGTTTTTGATTTGGGATCCAATCCAATTGGTGTCCATTTAGTTCTTCGTCAGGGTAATATGAACTAAGGTCAAGAATGTTAAAGGTATCAAAAACCCCATAGTCTATAGGCAATTCCAATCTATAGGCATTATCATTGATCTTCTAGAGGATTCTAAAAGGTCCTTCCACTCTTGCAAATAATTTGTTTATCTTCTTGTTTGGGAACCGTTCCTTATTGCGGTATAGCCACATTAAGTCTCCCGGTTGAAATTGTTTAGCTGTACTACCCTTGGTCTTTTCTCGCATTCTTCTAGCAACTTGATCGATGTGCTAAGCAACCTTATCATAGATGTGCTAAAGGAATTGTACTCTAGCCGATGCATCAAGGTCTTATTGCATGAGTAAGTATAGGAGCGTAATCGAGAGGTAACTCGAGATTGAACCCATAGACTACCTCGAAGGGAGTCTGCTTAATGGTGTCATGTACTATTTGGTTATAGGCGAACTTGACCACTAGCAACAAACGTCCCAATCAACCAAGTTCTTACCTACTACAACTCGAAGCAATGACTCCAAAGTACAATTAACCACCTCTGTTTAGCTATCAATTTAAGGGTGACATGAGGTACTAAAGAGTAATTTGGTTCCCAATCAACGCCAAAGGGTTCTCTAAAAATGGCTCGAGAACTTTGAGTCTCTATCGAAGACTACACTTCTCGGTACATTGTGTATCCGAATAATCTCTTGTAAGAAAAGAGAACCAATAGCCAAAGCATCATTAGTTTTGGTGCAGGGTACAAAGTGTACCATCTTACTGAACCTATCCACAATGACCATTACAGAATCTTTACCTCAAGCAGTTCGTAATAGTCCGAAGACAAAGTCCATACTCAATTCAATCTACAGTTTCGTTGGAACAAGTAGGGGCATTACTTTCCCTTGCTCAGCTCGACATTTGGCCTTCTTGCATATGGAACAGCTTTCAATAACTCAGTGCACATCTCTCCTCATTCTTAACCAAAAGAAGCGGCCATTCAATAGTTCACAGGTCTTCCTTTCTCCAAAATGTTCAGAGAGTCATCCACTGTAAGCTTCCCTGATCAATAGCTCCCTCATGAACAATTCGGCAAGCATAATTTTCCACCTCTGAACAAGTAGCCATCCTCTACATGATACTCATCCACTATCTTCCCATCGACACATAGTGAAATTATGGGTCTAAAGTATGGATCCTCGAAGTACTGTTCTTTAATACTTGCAAACCCAAACAGTTTGGTCTGCAACTTTAATAAAAGCGCATATCTCCTCAAAAGAGCATCCACAACTACGTTAGTCTTTCCTTGCTTGTACTTTAATACAAAATTGAATCCTTCAAGGAATTCAACCCATTTCGCCTGCCGCTTCAATAACTTGGTCTGACTTCAGAGGTACCTCGGCAATTCATGGTCAGTATATATGACAAATTCTCTCGACAATAGATAGTGCTACCATACTTGCAGTACTTGGATCAATGCCAAAAGTTCTTTATCATACACAGAATAATTTAACTCGGGTCTTTAGAGCTTCTTACTATGGAAGGCAATTGGTTGGCCTTCCTGCATTAGGACAATGCCTGACGCGTTGCATTCTAACTTAAAAATTTTGTCAAAGTTAGGTAGTACTAACACCAGGGCAGAGGTCAATCTTTCTTTTATCTTAGCAAAACCCCTCTCCTCCCTTTCTCCCCATCGGAAGTCAATGTTTTTCTTCGTTAGTTTGGTAAGTGGCGCAATAAGGGTAATGAAATTCCTAATGAATCTTTTATAAAATAAAGCTAGTCCATGGAAACTTCTCACGTCGGTACAAATAGTAGGAGTTAGCCACTCAATAATTACTCAGATCTTTTCATCATTGACTTGTAAGCCTCCTCTACTAACTGCATAGTCTAAGAATACCACTTCCTCCTAGCAAAAGCAACATTTCTTTAGATTACGAATAGTCTCTTAGTACGGAGGATATCCAGGACTTCTCTGAGATATTCACAATGACTCAACATGTCGATACTATAGACAAATATGTCATCAAAGTACACCACGACACACTTCCCTATGAGATGTCTCAATACATGGTTCATTAGTCTCATAAAAGTGCTCAAGCCATTCGACAAGTCGAAAGGCATGACCAACATTCATAAAGTCTATATCGAGTCTTGAATACAGTCTTCCACTCGTCTCCTAACCTCATACGGATTTGATGGTAGCCAGATTTAAGATTAATCTTGCTGAAAATCTTGGCTTCACTAAGTTCTTCCAACATGTCTTCTAGCCTTGAGATCGAATGCCTGTATTTGATCATAATCTTATTCATAGCCCGGCTATCTATACACATTTACCAGGTACCATCCTTCTTTAGTACTAGAAGTTCAGATACAGCACAAGGGTTGAGACTCTCTTTTACATAGCCTCTCTCCAGTAACTCATTAACTTGATGTTAGAGCTTAGAAGCGGCCTGTTCAGGATTTAATTGATAAGCTGGCTTATTTGGCAGTGTAACACTGGGTACTAAGTCAATACAGTGCTCTATGCCTCAAGTCAAGGGCGACCCCTCAAGTAACTGTTCGAAGAATAGGTCGGTATATTCGTCTAGCAACTCTTTGATTTCCTAGGATAACTCACCCCATTCCTTTATTTCGATTTGTAAGTAAGTTTTATCTATAACTTATTAACTTCTCTCGACAACATCAGATTCAGTATGATTTTGCAGTCATCCGTCTCAAACATATACATGTTCCTATAGCCGTCATGTATAACTCTCCTATCTAACAACCACGACCTACCTAGCAACACATGGGAAGTGCACATAAGCAATACGTCGTACAGAATCTGGTTAGAGTAATTCCCTATAGTGATTAGTAGTAGTATTTGTCGAGTGACATGTAATGCTCCTTCCTCACTCAACCAGTGCAACTTATATAGCCTTGGATGTGCAATAGTCAGCAGCTTTAGTTTTGAAACAAGATCAGCTGATGCCATATTGGTGCAACTTCTATTATCCACGATGAAGGCGCCCATCTAATTATTGACCTTACATATGATATGGAGCAAATTCTCCCTTTACTCCTCTTCTCGCGAGGATTCCATGTTCATAGTGCGCTGGACAACCATGAGTAACTAATCTAAGTCCTTAAGAAACACATCCTCCTCAATCAACTCTTTCTCGGCATTTTCTTTCACAATAGGAACCTCCCTCTCCTCGGGTTCCTCATCAATACTTTCTACTTCTAGCTTTGGGATGTCTCCCTTATTGACCATCCTCCTTTGATTCGGGCACTGAGTAGCCATGTGTCTAAACCCTTGACACTTGAAACACTTTATCTGGCTAGTCTTCTTACCAGACCCTTGCCCTTTCTCATAAGTTCGAGTTGGCACTTCACCATCAAGTTGACCTTTCTGCTCAGCTCTTACATCAACTTTTCTACTCGACTCTGTACTCGATTGCGTTCGATGACTTGCCTATCCAGGTCGACTAATCGACATCCTCATCGATACTCAACTCCTTCTTTGCCTCTCTACTCATTAGGCAATCCTAACAACTTCATCTATTGTGTCAAATCATTAGAGCTCCACAATGTCTCAAATGTATCCTCTCAATCTAATAACAAACCTTATGACTGTTCGAGCTGGTGGTTCCTCCACTTCACAACAGATCATGAACATTTGAAACTCTTGAACACACTTGTCAATAGTTCAGTCTCCTTATCTCAGCACCTGAAACTGAGTGAAGGTGTCTTAGAGATAAGTTTCCAACACAAATCTATTTCCGAGCACTCTCTTCATCTCGAGCTACATATTAATCTCTCGGTATCCCTCCTATCTTCTCATAGCCTAAAAATTCTTCCATCACATGGTGGCATATTCGGAGAACTTAACAGCAATAGTTCTCACCTTCTCATAATCCTCATAATGATAGTAATCAAACATACGCTTGACCTTGTCTTCCCAATCCAGATACTTATCAACATTCTCAGATCTATTGAAACTCGAAATCCGAAGTTTCACATGGTTAGATGCTTTGGGGATTCATACATGCTCTTCTTCAAAATACTCTTCTTCCTCTTCATTAAGCTCTTTCAGGTCTATTCTTCGTCTCACTCATCTACCAACTCCTCCACCTCGAACGGGTCAAGCTAGGTTTTGACCTCTAACAAGTTAAGTAGCTTGTGGAGCATTTTATGCAGCCTCAGTAGGTCAGCAAGATAACGCATTAATAGCATGAGTCAGATCTACTAAGAGGTTAACTACCTCATCAAGCCTCTCATCAGTGCTTCTAGGAGTTCCCTGAGACTGTCGTCCATGGTGGACAACTTCGCTGTCATCACTAGTACCAACATTCATATTTGGGTCTGTCATTTTTCTTTACAAATTCAAAACTCAAACAAACACTTCAAGAAATTAACAATTAACAACATAGTAGTCAATTAAACACAGTAACTTGCTTTATTTCATATACGTAAAATAGAGTATAACAAACTTTAAGAAGAACTACCATAGTTCACACAAAACCTCTGCTCTGATTTTAAGATGTTGTGGACCATGACCAAGAATAGACAAGGTCGGCATTGAATGGGTCCAAGGTTGCAAAAAGCTTGAAAAAGGATTAATGGGGAAAGTATGAAAGGGTAAAATGAAGGGTAAAACAGTAAGCAAAACCCACGAACAACTCTAGAAGATATGTCGTACTAATAGAACTTCCGAGGACTCATGACATAATTCGATATGACACATGAATTGGTCTAATGAGGTTACTCACTACGTAACCTTGCTTAAGGAAAGGATAAGAGTGTTGTCGAAAGTAAACA
This sequence comes from Lumnitzera littorea, assembly GCA_024138015.1. Classification (NCBI taxonomy): domain Eukaryota; kingdom Viridiplantae; phylum Streptophyta; class Magnoliopsida; order Myrtales; family Combretaceae; genus Lumnitzera; species Lumnitzera littorea. Next base: position 47,042,205 of record JAMXBB010000008.1, on the reverse strand, counting down.
AACAGTGTTTACATAAGGAAGAAAAGTACTCAAAAGTGTATTCAGGATTATTTTTCTCTATTATGAATGCAAGGGTATTTATACCCATTAGTTAAGGTAACTTGCCTAAAAAGGTAAAGAAAAAAAGGGCATTTTCTAAGGAAGTAATGTACAAGATATAAAAGAGTTAAAAAATGAATATACAAGAAAAACAATCATTGATGCAACAGATTTTGCACATGATACTGTATACATGGCGAAGTTACATTAGAGAGGTTGTTAGAAGATACAAACAAAAAAAAGGTATGGATAGATGGCTTCTCCAAGCAAGGAAAGCTTAGTCAGTCTAGAGTCTCTCTCTCGACTTCTTAACAAGGAACATGCCAAGTAATTGGTCGGCTCAACATTAGTGAGTAATCTTCAACTCAACATACTACAGAAAGATGGGCAGTCATACGGCTTGGCATGAAGAGTGACTCAACATGGAAGTACTCGGCCTCAGTAGGTGTCAATTAGAATAGAAGGATTTGTCATGCCAGTCCCTCTAGTCCTTGAGCTCGACTACGGGTCAAAGGTCCAGTAGCTTGATTCCCATCAAAGATGATTCAATGAAAGCTATCACACCTGAGTGCCTATAAATACTTATTCATTCATCCTCATTTGCAACTTTAAGAGAGGATTAAGAAATAATATTTTATTGCATGAACTTTAGTATCAAAGATTAAGCAACCATTTTATGTAATGAATCAATCTCTCTCACTTGAGTTATGAGTGGATACCTGAGGTTTCCCAAGGCTCCCTTATCTGTCTTTTATGCACTTGGGAAACCAAGATTACTTGTTCTTCATTCCTTACCTCATCCTCTCTTAGTCATCCATAATCAAGTGTCACTCCCACGTCACTTTTCTAAAGCCACGTGTCACGTATAACTCACCTAGCAAAAATGTGACAACTCCAATTGGAACTCATGCATCTACATTTAAGTAACTCCTTTATAGATATGATTCCTCTTAGGAAGAGAACTGCTGATACATCAAATGCCACCTCTAAGACCCTAGCACTAGTGTCAAGCTTACTAAACAAAGCCTACTCTAGCTCTAGTGAATACTAGCTAGACAATTCGATACTTAAGGCTTCTCTGGATACCATGTAGTTGACATAGAAAATGTAAGAATTTGTAAGAGCTCTAAATTAATTCATAGATATTCTTACTTGATATGCCACTACAAGGGCAGATAGGCATGGCAGTATAGAAGGTGGGAATCTAAGCTATGGATTAAGAAATAAATGATACTTGAAGGGTTTAGCAAAACTCGTATGCCTTTTTTCAAATATGATGCACCACAAGCCATGTATGAACCAAGTAAGCAAATTTTCTATATACAAAAGCTGTTTGCAAAGGTTACTTACCATAATCCTTGCTAAAGGGGCTGATATGAGTAGGGTATTAAACTTGGTAGCTACAGAGCATACTCAAGAATAATGAAGAAGATAAATAGAGTATTGAAGTATATATTGATGACGAAATTCTATTGCGGAAATATACATATTTAAGTATTTATATTAGGCCCTTTAAGGCAACTCTTACAAGAGGATAAGTTACTAAAATGTGATAACTTGCCCATGAAGGAAAGTCCTAAGTATAGTATTACATGAAAAGGGTAAAAGGGAGAAAAGGTGAAAAGAAAATTCTACAAATATAGTACAAATAGTATAGTATGGAAGAAAAATGGTTGAATACATGTTACTGGCTACTTATATGAGAATCAAGCCATGTACTATAACTCCTAAGTGGTCTGGAGATAAGCAATAATTTTCCAAACAAATTGGCTTCTAGTATAGGTAACTTAGAAACATGATAATAGTCTTGTTGGTTAGATTAGCCGAGCTATTTGCCAAGTCGAGTTTCTCAGCAACTTTAAGCTACAATATGGAGGAAGGTACATAAGAGCTCAAGTAACAGAACAGCTCAAGATGGTTCAGCAAGGTCGAATCCTATGGACTTGGTCAAAGGGAAATGATCTATCGTACCAAGCTCTCATTCTCAAATCCCTTAGCTCTGGCATGTGTAATGGGATTTTAGGTTTGACTCCAATCATCCCCTCCTTATTGTTTTGGATTTAAGATCATTCCTGAAGTATTTTCGACTAGTTGTCTTCTTCTTCAGGTACATAGGGGCTTAGGTCGGTGATGTTGAATGTATCAGAAACTTCATACTCTTTAGGCAGCTCAAGTTTATGTGATTTTAAAAAGTAATATATATACATATATATATATATAATATTATAAGTTTTTACAAATAAAACTCATGGAACTTATTACTAAATCTGAAACTAAAAAAATAATAATTTTCCCTACCTTCACTATTTCAAGTCTATATGATCTTATTATTGAGAAAATGAAAAAGAATAAAGAGAAAAAATGGAAATAGTAAAGTTAGAGAGGAAACTAGAGAAGCATAAGGAAAAGAATGGAAAACATAAAGTAAAGGAAGTACCTTTAAGGTTATTAACTTATGATCTTGGGTCCTACTAAAGAAAAAAAAAAAAACAGATCTTGTGCTTTTTTTTTTTTTTTCTTCGTTTACTAAAACATTTATTAGCAAAAAAATATAATATTATCATTTATTATTCATTTATCAATATTAGTCTATAATTTTAGGGCATTAGCACCACATGTGCATCTTAACTTTATACTTTTTATAAGGGAAAAGTATAAAATCAAGCCTTAACCTTTATCCCCTTTTCTATTTGAGTCATAAATGTTTCTTTTCTTTTTTTTATATTTAAGTCCTCTACGTTTCCATTTGTTGACAAACTAGGACATCAGTTACATCTAATAGCTTTTCAATTTAAGTAATATTGTGTGGCATTTTTTTTTTTTTAATTTTGCACCACGTGGATAGCCTCGTCAAATAGAATATGAAAATGGGTATGTTTGACCCAATTTATCCGTTTAACCCGACTTAGATTAGAAAAATAGAAAAAACAAAAACAAAAACCCGATTAAAAGAAAAACAAAACTATATTGCTAACAAGTATAAAGCCAAACACGATGAAAACTAAAACCTAAACAGAGTCTTAAGAAAACCCTTACCTAATCCCAATACAAGTCAAACAAACCCTAACCCTTAGCAAACCGGAGAAAAGCAAATCCTAGTCTATAGTAGATCTTATGACAAAATGTAATTGCACTTAGAATTGGACATTCGGTTACTCGTAAACCTTTTATCCTCTTTTTGTCCAATAGTTTTTTGAGTTGTCGAAGGAGAAGATGTAAAAAGCAACCTGATACTCAACACCATCTTACCCTCTTTTTTACTTATACGTGGGCCCCGACGACAAAGATTGAATGGCAGGTTTACTTCATCCTTTTCATTTTGTCTTTGTTTATTCATAAAAAAGAAAGAATCTTTAGCTTTTTAAAGTAAGGTGAGGCTTCATGTAAAATGAGTAATGGTTTGTTTTTTTTTTTTTGTTTGCAATGACTCATAGACATGGACAAAAACGTAGTGGCTAAAGAATTAAAGGTATTCTATGGTAGAAGGCTAGCCTCTTATCTTAGTCAACAATATGAGGAAGGTATGTGTAATATTGTATGTGTAGATGTGGCTAACATCTCTATTTCTAATAGAAAGAGACAAATAGTCATGCACATAGGACTTGAGATGGATTTTTCTTTATATTGGAGATTAAGTGATGTATTGAAGGGGATTTTGTGGAGTTACATTGTGATTCTATTTTTGCTAATTATATTTTCCATATATTTAGTGGTAGAAATGTAGAGTTTTATGTTGTTAAGCAGCAAATGAGTGAAGCTGGCGTCTTTAAGGAAGTTAATGTTGCAGACTTTAAATTTAGATATGATGAAGTATTTGAAAATTTAGGTCCAATAGCTGACTATAAGTTCTTAAGTGACAATGACAATGAAGAGGTCTTAGAAGCAAGGGAAGGTTAAATGATCAACTTGGTGGAGATGTAACACCTAGATTAGATGAGAAGGGATACAAAAAAGTTGATTTTGAAAGTAACATCAGCATAGTAAAGGATTGTGGGAATGAATGGTAGTTATGAATGGTACGGTAGAGAAGATAATGATGATCCTAAGATAATGAGGAGGGAAAAAAAGTAAGTATCCAATTTATAGAGAGGGGACAAGTCCACCAATCTTCTACATTGGAATGATTTTTGCTTCATTGAAGCAATTCAAAAAGGCCATAGTAGAATATTCAATGAGTACAAAGAAGCAAATAAAATTCACTCAAACTTACCCTTTAACAATGAGGGCTCGATGCATAAGGGAGGGTGGTTATCTATGGTTCAGCTCTTATGTTAGGAAGAAAATGACGAGATCCTTTCGTATATACACATTGATCAACCAACATAAGTGTGGTATTATCTTTCACAATAGAAGGGTTACTAGTACGTAGTTGTCTTAACAATTTGGTGCAACTATTCAAACAATGCCTGCTACTAAGCTTGATTGAATTTGGAGAGCTTGTGAAGAATGAAGTAAATGTTCATGTTACAAAAGCGAGAAGGGCTAAGGAGAGAGTCTTAAATTACATTGCCAATAAATACGTTGAAGAGTATGGGAGGTTACATGATTATGCTTATGAGTTGCATATGACAAATCCAAGGACTTTGGTGAGATTAAATGTATTCAAGTCTGATCTAAGTACTCCCTTACAATTCAGTAGATTTTATGTTTGCATGAATGCATGTAAGAAACGGTTCCTAGCTGGTTATTAAAGAATAGTAAGCTTTGATGGGTGTTTCTTAAAAACAATTTAAAAAGAGGAGTTATTGAGTGCTATTAGTAGGGAAGCTAACAACCAAATGTTCCTGATTACCTAAGCTATTGTAGCTATAGAGAATGAGGACATGTGGACATGGTTTCTAAGTTTACTGGCCGTTGATCTAAGCATAAGGAGTGGTCTTGGTTAGACCATTATTATTGACCAACAGAAGGCATATTCATCATTCTTGTTAAATGTTATTTTGTACTCATGATATCATAATTATTTACTTTTTTTTTTTCATAAATTGCAACTCATGTTATATTTCAACCTTGTTATGATATAGGGGCTAGTAAAGGCTGTTCAAATAGTAATTGGTGAGGTAAAATATCAAATGTGCGTACACCATGTTTATGCTAATTTGTCAAGGAAGTTTAAAGGAAAAGGCCTACAACGACAATTCTGGAGGATAGCAAAGAGTACCAATGCAATTGACACAAGTGCATTCATAGAAGATTTAAAAGCTATGTGTCCATATGGTTATGATTGCTTGATGGTGACAAACTCTACCCATTGGTGCAAAAGCTACTTTAGTGTATATGTCAAGTACAATATAATTGATAACAATTTATGTGAGGCTTTTAATGGTACCATAGTCAAAGAGTGGAACTTGGCCATAATCTCTTTATTAGAGGGGATTCTTGAGAAGGGTGTTAAGTTAATGCTAAAAAATTGTAACAATGCAACAAAATGGGGGAAGAACATAAGACTTAGAATTGTACAAAAGATTGAAAAAAATAAGGGTTCAGTCCAATTCTTCCATATTCTTTGGAATGGAAATGATGGATATGAGATAATGCTTCACAGTGTGAAATATCGACTTTCATTAAACCGAAGAGAATGTTCATGTAGAGCATAGTAGCTAAGTAGAATTCCCTGTACACATGCATTATCAGCAATCTTAAGCAGACGGCATGATCCAGTTGAATATGTTAACCCATGTTATAGTAAGGAGAAATACTTAAAGGCATATGAGTACATGATTGAGCCTATTGGTGAGAAGAAGTTCTAGAAATTGATTGACAAAGAAGCTCCCCTACTTGCACCACCTCAAAAAATGCTTAGGCCACCTAAGAAGAAGAGGAACTGCCAACCCGATGAGGCACCTAATGCTAAGCATATGTCACATGTGGGGATAGAGATCCATTATCATGAATGCAAGCAAGCTAGGCATAATAAGTAAGCATGTCTAAGGCTAATTGGTGCTAATGCAAAAAAATCACAATATCAGGACAGCCAAAGCATAAGTTCATAAATATTTCTTAATAATTGTATGTTATCCATATATCTAACAATCTACTACATAAATTGCCCCCCATTGTCTCATGCAAAAAGGACAAATAGTGGGAAAATCAACGCATTCCCTCAAAAGAAGTCAAAAACGATAGCAAACTCCTACTCCACAGGTATGTTGTAGCACTATGCTTTTCCATATATTTTATTTTCCAATATTTGGAAGTTGTTCTAGTGGGGATTATTGGTGATGATATGGAATATAGATCATTTTTGCGATTCTTAATTTCATTTTAGGATAAAACTAGATGAAGGCAGTTGGACATTCAAGCCAAGAATGCAACCCAAGTGCACCAGCAACCTAAGAGAGTATATCCACAAGGAGAAGTTCATCCTCACATCTAAATGAGCTCTCTTCAACAACAAACTGAAGATTATCTTTACAAGCAAGACAACATTTCTCCTCTTCTCCAAGGCAAAGTTCAAGGATATGTGTGCAGTTTGGTGCTAGCAAAAAAATGCTATCTAATAAAGATGACCCATCGATAGTGGACTAATGGAGTTCCTTCTTTATGTTTCTTTTCTTTTTTATTTTTTAGGCCATGGTGCCAACAATGATAAGGAAGGTTTTGTAGTAGGTTGCTATTTGTTGATCTTCTATTTTGTGAATCAGTGCTCTTATGTGTATAAATTGTTATTTGATGGTCATCTTTGTATGAATCCCTATGCTTAGTGTGTAAACACTTGCAATTTGAACAATATAGCAACCTGTTATTTATGAAATATTATCTCGTGTAAACAAGCGCTTATATATGTTTTAACTAGTGGTTTTGGTGTTTTATTAGCTTTATAAGGAAATTTCAAAATTATTGAGATGTCTTTCGTTATAGGAATTATTTCGGAAATTTTTGTTCAAGGAAATAGTTTGGTATGCCTAACTCCATGAATTAATAAAGTGAAAAATGAAACAAAAACTAACTTCCATAGCCAACAATCTTTAACATGTGATGTCAAACACACATAACTTCATTGCATATGAAATCAAGATACAATGACCAAATACTAACTTCTATGGAACAATATAAACACATTCCTAAATTTGTTCATACTCGTTTCTAATAATCTATTACAAGAACCAAGTATACCAAGCATGTTATTTTTAGTTCATTTTCTTACAACATACCAAGCAATTAATGCTACAAATACTACTAGAAACATGTAAGCAACAAGGTCTTTTTAAGGAATTTCTTCAATTCTTTTTCATCTTGGAGTTTTTTGTACAAGTTTATTACCTCAAGTTTCAACTTTTCCAACTCGGCAATATCGTCTTCGTTACGCAAACTAAGAATAATTTCCTCCATTCGTTCTGAGAATTTGCAATCGATCTATTTGTGGAAATTACATCCTCCTTACTTCCACAATGGGCATGTCATGAACCTTCTACCTGAGTTCTTACATGTCCATGACATTAACATATAAGCTCCCATTTAACAATGACATTTCACAATACTAATGGGGCTTAAGATTTTTATCACATCTATAAGATTTGAACTCACTTCTTGATCTTCCCTTCTCCATGAATTTTCCCAACCCCTACTTACGGATCTGAACATTTTTTCAAATCTCCATATTCTTGCTACACCAATGCAATGATGGGTTAGCTTAGGATTAGGGTTTAGCTTCAAATAGGTTCTTTCTTTTTTTGAGATATGTACAAAGGCAATTAAAGACAAGTTCACTCTTTCAGGTGTGTTTGCACCGAAGACAAAATCATCTTCGCACTTTGGTATTCATAAAGATGGTGAGTTCATGGTTTTCCAAGGATAAAGGTTTTCATAGGTTTTAGTTCGATGAAGGGGCAGAGGACTATTTGATTCAGTTTATGTCAAGGATTTAAACATGATGAAAATAGGTTTTTTTAATAGTTAATGTCTCTTGAGTCAAATGGACAAATCAAGTCAAACATACCTATTTCCATATTCTGTCTGACATAGCCTATTGGAGTTATAGAGAACGAAGGAAGGTGAAAAGGAAGAGAAGTTTTCCAATTTGAGAACATTCTTGGTAATGATCAGAAGCTTGTATTTGTACAGCTCTCCATTGAGTGAAATTGTAAACCTTGCAAATTTTGTGTTTTAGAGATAAAATCAAACTTAAATACCAATATATATTCTTTAAGTCAAATGGGACTGAAGGAATTAAAACAAAAAAGAAAATGAAACCTTAAAACAAACTTGAAAAACCTCAACATTTAAAAAAAAAATCTAAAAACCCTAATCGCATTCAAAAACTCTAAACCTTAGACATAGATAAGACACTAAAGTGGTAAATTAAACTTAAATTTCACAAAACACAAAAATTCAATATTAAACAATTAGAGATGTTCCTAAATAATAAAAATTACTTAAATTAAACCTATTAAAGTAATCAAAATAATAAAATTACAAACTTGCCCTACAGGTATGCATCGTGCTATACATGTATAATTTTCTTTTACATACAAATATTTATAAGTTATATTGCGTAATATCAATTGGCATAAAAATTGAACCAATTAAAACACTAAGTTAGTAAGTTGACTTTAGATATTACGAAACCACATAAATTCGATAGCAAATGATAAAGATGTTCTTAAATAATAGTGACTAATTAAATTAAGCTAACTAAAGAGTAAAATTTATAAAATTAAGAAATTACCCTACAAATATATATTTCACTATACATGTGTATGTATACAAATAATTTTAGTCACATACATTAAAATATACAAAATATTGTACAATGTTAAATTAATCTAATTAAACCAATCAAAATACTAAACTAATGCAATTATGATCTTGCCCCGTACATATGAATTACATTGTATATATATGTGACCTTATTTGTGCACGAATAGAAATATGAAATTGAAACACTAAAATGAATTCGATAAGCCTAAAAGTCCCAAACCTTACATTTAGGCTACGAATTAAATTTGAACACTAAATTAAATTCAAAAGCCCTAATTCAAAATCAAAGACCTTAGAATAACTTTTCAAAACTGCAAACAAACTACAAAACCCTCAATATTGGTTCGAAAACCCTAATCCTAAACTTGACCATAATCTAGCCATGTCTTTTTCTTATGTTAGAATAATGATTTAAGTAGGATAATGATGATTTAGGACTTGTCTAAGTGAGGTAATCACTACACTAAAACCCTAGAGGCAAAATTGAGTTAGAAAACATGTTTTGGGCCAAAAAATAACCTAAACACCCACCAAAATGCCCTTGACCATAATAGAACTTCACTTTAAAATTATTTTTAAAATATGTTAAGATAAGTATTGGACTCAAACAAATAAGTCAAGTCTAGGTACTAAGCCCTAAATGGGTAAAATGGGTTAAAAACTATAAATCAAGCCAAAACTGACAAAAGCAGACCAAGAACCCAACATGACCAACAACTAACAAAATTTTAAAAATAAAATCAATTGCCTATTAAAATATTCTTTAAGCCCAAAGAACCAATAAGGAAGATAACTTGAAAATGAGTTAGAAATTAGGCCTAGAAGCCCAGTAATTGAACACTTAGGATAAAAGACTAAAAGTCGACCAAGGAATAAATGAAAAACCAAATATATCGGCCTAAACACTTAACCAAAGCCCAACAAGTATTCTAAAATCCAATAAAAAAAAAATTTGAGTTTATACAAGGAAAACTAAAATAATGTAAAATAGAACAAAAGAAACCCAACAACTTCAAAGGTCCATAACTTTCTAAGCCTATAGTGAAAATTGTGGGTCTCATCTACAAAAACAAACTACACCGAAGAATCTATATCTAAAAACAATGGAAAATAGCTATGAGAGCACAAAAATCAAAGTTAAAACAAGAAAGTTATGATAAAAATAAGTTTTAATTGTAAATGGGGATTATAGTTAGATAGGTAGTTATTCAAATACTTATTAGTGTTCTCCTTTACTAATATCATATGATACCAACCTTCACATGGACTTTCCTATGGATTATTACAACTATAGGAAGATCTAACTGGGTGAGAAATGCTGATAACTCCATAATTATTTTATGCTTGTAGTTAATGCGCCTAAATTATATATATTAACAAATTGATGCTTTAAGGTTTAGGATGTGCATGTAGCTGATTATCAGTTATTTGTTTTGTAAAATATTGTTAAATATAATAACTTAATAATTGGTTGGATGATTAACTGCTGCATGATTGGATGGTTTGCTATTATTAGTTAATCACCTAATAATTTAGTTTAATGATACACAGCTTGTTGAAACTAAATGATTCATGCATAAACACAACATTGCATCTTTATACCGACCATCACCTCATGCAAATGGTAGGAAGGGGCTTATAGTAACAAGAGTTCTCGAAGGCATTCTTTATAAGCTCACCATAGGTACCTAAATTATTAAGTCTCTATCTTGGCCTATGAGCTTACTAGGCATTAGGAGATGCTAATTATATGGCTAAGGGTCGTCTCTTAAAACTTTTGCTTAAAGCATATGCATGAACTACAAAGGCTACCACATCACTAAACCTCGTATTTCATTATCATTGGTTTTAGGAAAGGAAAAAGTTGTTTAGTATGAAAATCTTTAAATGTGTGTACAAGTATGCTTATTTAGCTAAAACTTAGATACTAGAACCCAATTGTGATTTATGTTGGTTAATAATCTCCAACCCTAATTATAGATGAAGAAATTCTAAGTTGCATGCAGTAACTAGGCTACTACATGTATTTGTTTAGCATATTATTTTATTTATGCATTCATATGATTGTTTAACTAACTATATGATAACTTGCTTATCGGTATTTTGTGAGTGATATCTAGCTAAGCTCGTGTAACTTACATTTCAACAATTTTTCCTTTATAGGTTGATTAGTAGCTTAGACTAGGATAAGAGCTGAGTGTAAAGTGCAACAATTGAGTAGTATAATGAAAAGTTGGAAATAGAAAATAACTTGTATAGTTGATTTATAACATTCTATTAAATATCTCTTAGTTAAGTTTTAGTATCATTAGTAAGTTTTAGAAATTTTAAGAGTTGTCTAGCCTATTTTATTATTTGGTATGAGATACTAACTCTTTGTAGTTATGATGGACTGTTGACTATTGGGTATCCATATCTATTTATTAAATAAATTAGTTATATGTAGTATAATTAAACATGAGTTGCAACCTCTGACTTGCAAGTCAATTTTCATTTCATAGGTACACACGTAATATGAAAATTTTAAGGTAGTCTTACTATCCCCCCTTTAAGGTCATGACAGAAATCACCTTACCCATTTAGAACTTTAAAGAGAATAGGGATATAAGCGAGACAAGTTTTGAACGGGTCATGGGAATTTAGAACCCATCACATTATGCTAATAGAGTTTCCAAACCCATCCTAAAACTTTATAAGATTTTTAACCCCATACTCAAAAGCCACCCTACGACCCTAATAAGGTACCCACTTCCCGACCACCCACGAAACCCATTTATAATTTTTTAAGGCCAAATGACCATTTTTTTTTTCTTCATTAATCATTAAGTAAAAAATTTATTTACAATATCTATGCAACATGAGTAATACGATGAGTATTGAGAAACCATTAGTTTTACTCTCTTTATCTTATATATCTTGTCACAATATCAGTCGAACACCTAGTAGTGTTATTAGACAATAAGTTTAATTATCTATGTAAGCTCTACCTTGATTTTTTTATTTGTTTTGATTTTAAGTATATGGTTAATGTTTGCATGAAATTTGTTATTTTACTTAGCTATTTCTCTCTATTATATACTAAATACACAATCAAATTCTCTTAGCAAAAAAAAAAAAAAAAAAATCTCACCAAGATACATATTCATAAAATACTAATAGAAAATAGTAAATGTGATCAAAGTTGTTATCATCCTTGTTTTCATCTATGTATTATTTTAGGTATTAAAATTTTTAGTTAATATTATACTATTAATTTATTATTTTTTATTAGGTAACAGGTTTCACATCAAGTTTTTCTAAAATCTCATAACTCGTCACAAAACCCTAATAAGTATTTAGCGATATCCTAAAACCTTATTAGGCTCTATTAAATTGTATCCTATAGGGTTTTTAGCAAGTTGCACTAGTCAAGTTGCCCTACAACGACCTACCCAATTACATCCCTAAAAGAGTGCTCATGTAAGAAGCATGCACCTATGTAACAAAATTGTGAAGGTCCAATATGGACTGAAATCATGTGTTAAAGGTTAGCAGTAGGGTTTCAATTCGTTAGAGGTGAGCAATAAGGTCTCAAATGGGTCATAGCTTAGTTTTAGGTTTCAATTTTTTCTATTTTAGATAAGTTATGTCTCTTATCTACAATTTATTTTTTTTGAATTATCAATACAATGATTTTTTTTCTTTTTAAATTTCATTGACGTAGAATTGTTTTTTTTTTTTTTTCTATATGGAAACTAACTGGAATTTTTGAAAAATGATGAATAGGAAAAGAAAAATAAGAAAATACATGTATCATGCAATAATTGACGTATAATGCTAATTAGATTAACGGCATAATAGGGAGATAACAGAGGTGCATACAAAGCTACAGAAAGCTTTAATCAAGTGTATAATATGAAAAGTTAAAAGTTAAGGTGTGTAATTGAAAAAAAGTGTAAAGTTAGGGCATACACGATGTCATTTGCCCATAATTTTTTAAAGGGTAAATATTGGATATCTTGAAACTTATACTTTTATGCCTTAGCATACAAATTCTAGGGTGTACATAAGGTAGGAAGATCTCATACCCATATCCGATCTTATGGCAACAAGTTCTAGAAAATTCATACCTGGATAATACTATGTAATACTTACTACCCACCTAGAACCAACCAAATTAAGTAAGGTATAGGTAGATATCATGTATAACAAAGCGCTCACCCTTAAATCACAAAAAAGAAAAAAAATATTGCATAAGCATGTCAATGTAATTAATTACCCATTTAAGTATGTATCCATTTCTCGATTGAAATTTTTAATATTTTGTCAACATTTATTATAATTATTTAACTCAAGGGAAAAAATAAATAAATAAACGATGTTTACGTTTTCTTACTTTTTATTTGTTTCTACAAACCACATAAATTTGTAGTCAGAATTCTAAACCAAACTTAGATGTCTTAGATAACTCTACGAGTCAACAAGATCAAATCAACTAAAAACTTTATTTCAATTGTAAACCTTAAATTATTCTAAAGAAAGAAAACCTTAATATACTTATCGAAACCCTAATTGCATATAAAAACCTTAAATCTGATATGCACGTAAACTCTAGAGATTGAGCCAAATATGATAAAACTCCAAAACTTAAACATTAAGCTTATAAACATAAAAATTTACTTTTACGATAATAAAACCATAATTGGATACAGTAATCGATCGATATACTGAATCGCATAGAATTGCTAATTAACAATTAGAGATAACTTCCAAATGATAATAAGTGTGAGAATGCTAAACTAATTTACAAATTTGATAACATTATTGTATAATTATTAAAAATTATATACATATATATATATTTGTATTATATGAATTCAATTATTTAGATCTAATTTTATTATTTAATTGTTGTTTATGTATCATATAGTTAATATAAATTATATATCTTAATTTTCTTTATAATTATGATATATATTATTATTAATAATATTTATAGGATTAGAAATATGTATAGCGAATTCAAAATTTATTTTACTTAATTACTTACTTGTTCTTATATTTTTCCTTTTCTTATCTTATTTTGTTATTTTCTTTTTCCTTCTTGATTCATATGTATTAAATATATAATATTATAAAATTGAAATGTTGACCAAGTCAACATGCTCTTTTCAATCTTGAAGCTTCTCCATTTTTCTTTTTCTTCTCCTTCCTTTTTCTTTCTTACTAGTGTTAACTTGACCCCACTGCAACCTTCTTCAACTTTCTCCATTTTTCACAAATAAACACGTGCATTTGACCCTTGTTATTTTCCCTTTGTGACCAACAACATTCCTCCCCCATTTTCCATCTTCTTCACTTATTTTTCTTTCAGTTTCTCTATCCTCTTCTACCTAAAAATTTAACCTGCCATTCCATGTATTAGCAACACCAAAAGAGGGAGGAAAAGAAGGATTTTTCTTCAAAAATATTCAAGAACAAGTAAATATATTTCCTTGAATATTATTAGTATTAGTTCTTTTATGTAATTATATTTTATGTATTTCTATATGTATTTTGTGTACTTTTGTACTTGATGTATTAATATGTATTTAGTATGTATTTTAGTGTATTGTATTATAAGTTCTATGTATATGTAATATAATTTTGTGTATATATCTTATTTCTTTTAGAAATTATGCTTATATATGTATATATGCTATTATACATATAGATACATATTTATTTGTAGGGATATGTTATAGACTTAGTTATGTAGAGTGTATGAATATATATTGATATATACAGCTTATGTGCATATACATTTGAACACATAATAAATATCTATAATATAAATGAATAAATAAGGATAAATGATAAGATTATAAAAATTTATATACATATACGCCCCTATAAATGCATATTATAATGGTTACATAAACATACTTATAAGAAATACTAGGTAGTTATACATAATGTGCAAAACCAAAAGTATATATGTATGTATATATGTTCTAAATTGAAATTCCTTAAGAATGCACCAAGAAAATATAAATATACATATATATATACGTGTATAAAAGTATATATAAAATTGATAAATACGTATATATGTACATAAATACCTATAATAATGGTATACTAAATGTATAAATATCTATACAAACATATGAATATAAGTATAGGAATACGTATAGTAGTGGTATAGTATGAGTATACATACATGTATATATACAAGTATAAGTACTAATATGCCAAGTGTATATATATATATATAATTAAAAATACTTATGTACATATATATATATAAATAATACTAATACATACATAACTATATTATATTATTCAAAATAACATAACAATATATATATATGTAGATATATACATAAGGTAGGCCAAAACCCATAAAGAAAATTTAAGCCCATATACATATTAATTAATAAATTATAATAATATATAAATATATATAATAAAAATAAAAAATCTAAAGAAATGTAGAAATAAGGGGAAAATCTATAAATAGCCACATGGATAAATACAAACATGTTATGTCAGTAATTTATCTAAAATAATTAATTAAATCAAAAATTGTAAAATAATTAGAAAGTAATAGTAAATAATTAATTAAGAAAAATTACAATAACAATAAAATTAATATAAGTGGNACCGAGACAGCCCAAACCGAGAAACACCAAACCGAGACAATATAATAAAAATAAAAAATCTAAAGAAATGTAGAAATAAGGGGAAAATCTATAAATAGCCACATGGATAAATACAAACATGTTATGTCAGTAATTTATCTAAAATAATTAATTAAATCAAAAATTGTAAAATAATTAGAAAGTAATAGTAAATAATTAATTAAGAAAAATTACAATAACAATAAAATTAATATAAGTGGTAAATTAAACTTAAAAATGAAGAAAAAATGAAATTGACATAAATGGACTTAAAAATAAAATATTATGCAAATATGAAATTTAGAAATTAATTAAATCATAAAGTAATAAAGAAAAGCTTAAAATAGATAAATAATTTTTTTTTCGAACCAAAATAACTAAATTTGGAACTTTTTAGACCTATAAAGAAAAATACGGATTTCAACACCCAAAATAGATCCTGCTATGTAAAAGTATATTTGAAAATAATAAACATTGACTCCAAGATCAGAAAAATCAAAGTTAGAATGCAAAAATTACATGAGACTAAAGATTTAAGATAAACCAACAAAAAGAAGTAAGGTAACTAAGTTAATTGACCCTATAAACAAATAATGAAGAGAAATAAATAACTAAATACATAAAAATACCATAATTTACAAATATATTTACTATTTTCCCTAATAAGTAAGTTAAACTATGTTCATGTCATACTCGGGTTATAATGGAAAATTAGGCAAACTATAATAGACATTTAGTTCATTGAGAAGTCTAATTTTTCCAAATACTTATAAGTCTTATTATCTTTTAGATATTCAATTATCGAGTTCTAAAAACCCCAAAGACTTAGAGAATAAGCATTAATCCAGGTGAAGAAGTTTTGACGATCTACTATCTACTCGCTGTTTGATGTTTGTATACTATTTGTTGGTTAATACTAATTGTCTATTGAATGACTATTTTGCTTATATAATATCATATATGTGATCACCTTCTTAAACCAATAAAAATAAATATCTAATCAAATTAATTAATTGTATTTGTCACTTATCTATGACTTAATTGCTATATTAATGGAGAGTGCTAACTTTGCAAATTTAAAAAAAATATATATTTTTGGAAAATGTTTTTCTAATCCTAAACATATTTTTGGTATGATTTTTGTGATGGCTTATTGTCAAGCCTGGTTTTTTCCTCCCGGTTTACATAAATTAAGTTTTCTTTAAACCAATCAATATTAAACCCTACTTGTTTAATATTGACTCTCGATTAAGATTTAAAGAAAACCAGTTTTTTATATCTTGAAAAGGCTTTGGAGTCGCCACCCTACCGAAGTTGGGAGAAAGAGTTAAGTTAGAACCAATTAAGTGGATTAATTATAACTTAGCTACTAATCTAACAAGAAAACTAATTTTATAAAACGGTTTTCGAAAACCAAAGATCTGGATTTACAAGCTAATTTTTTAAACCCTAAACGGGTACCGCTTTTTAACTTTTCAAATTTAATTTTCCTTTTCAATAATGTCCTTTTTCAATTTCTAAACAACTAATCATATCACATGCAACTAAATTAATTAATTTGAATAGATATTTACAAAGATGGAAAAAGAAAAACTTTCAATATTTTAAGTCACCTTGTACATGCAGGTGTTTACATACTTGCTATTCAAAATTAGACTTCCATAGTTTGTTTACCAAAAACATTAGTGGGTTGAATTGATTTTAATTTTTGAAAGGAGATCAAGTTTACGTTTTTACCCATTTCGATTTATTTAAATAAAATTTCTAAGGATCCTAATTTAGGGTTTTATTTTTAGAAACTTTAAAGTAGTCCTAATTTGAAAATGGTCCATTTATTTTTAGAAAGTTGATTTTCTAAGTGATAAAGTGACCTTATTATTTTTTATTATTATTTTATTTTTCTTATTTTATTATTTTTATTATTTATTTATATACTTTTTATTGTCTGGTTTTTTGGTTAAAACGTGAAAATAAATAAAAATGAAACTAAATACTTCTTCCTTTTTTTTTTCTCTTCTTTCTTTCCTCTCTTTTATTCTTTTTTTTTTCTTCTTTTTCTTTTTTTGTTTTCTAATACATTTACAATTGAAATAAATACAAAAAAAATTACAAAATAGAAAAAAAAAAAAAGCAAATGAATTGGATGGAAATAAGGCCAAACAAAGTACTATTATCGAATCGAGTTGGAGCAACTGAGCATGAGTCATGAGCCTGGTCAGATCCGAACTTTTAGGTCAAAGCACATGAAGAAGGAACAAAGGGTGGCTCCAACGTGCTAAAGGTAGCTTTGAACACCAATTCATCTAAGAAAGTGGATTTTCATGCATTTTAGATTAAGAATAAGGGGTGGGGTAGGGGTATTGGTGGTATAAGAGCTATGTTGTAGCCAACAGTAGTTGTTTTATATGTTTCCAAAGTTAGGACAGCGACATTAGTTGAAGGCGTAACGACTATGTGTGTTATGCTATTAGGCTTCAGTTGACATGAGTCACGCAAGGATAAGGTAGTTGTTGAGCTAATCGAAAAAGAAAGGTTAAGGTTTAATGGTAGTAAGGGAGAGTAGTCAAGTGGATGCACGGTAGTGGTTGTGAGTTTGAGTACTAACCATGCGTCAGGGTGTTTAAGATTACGCAATAGTGGTTAGGTGAGAGAGAGAGGGCGCTCAGATGAATGGGTTGGGTCATATGTGTGCATCGGATCTAAGAGAGTAATGGGATGAGGGAGTAGGTCTTTGGTTTTGCTGCGGTTGGGTCAGTCGCAGTGGCCAAGTGTATGAGGATGACAACAGCGTAAGCATAAATGTATGCAATTGTAGTGTTCTTATACACAATGTGGGTGTCGTGAACCGTGTGTGTATGTTGGTGTTGCAACAATGGATCGGCATTAGTCGATGGGGTATAGCATGGTTCAATGTATGTAAGGCTGTGTTAGGTTAAGTAATAAGTAGCCGAAAGAGTTTGTTGAAGGAGAAAGGGAAGGAGATGTTGGACTTGGCAAGGGAAAGAGATGGTGGTACATGTGTGTGTTTCCTTTGAGGTAGTCGGTCAACAAGGATGGTGGATGGTTGGGTTGTTTGCTACGTACTATAGTAGGGGTTTGGCTTTGTGATGCTAAGGATCGAAGGAGTGTGTCAAGGTTGAAGTGAGAGAAGGAGCCAAATGAGGGATGATGATTGAGAGGGGTCTACTGTGTGTGCTTGTTTCACCATGAGTGAGAGAAAGAGCCAATTGTGTATTCTACCTCCCCCCATGTATGTGATAGTTGAATTTGAAAAATAAATGATAGAAGATTTTTCTCCTATTTTCCATTTTTCAGTCTCGATTTTGAATGGTCAAATGAGCAAATCCATCTAACTTTTTAGATTCAATTTGCAGTAAGATACGTCTATTTGCAATTTCACCATTAATTTGATGAAATTGCAACAATAAATTATCTAAAATTAATGTTGAAGTTGACCGATCAAGAAAGAAAGTGCGAAAAAAATTTGAGGAAAATGCGAGAAATAGGGAAAAAGTGAAAGGAAAGTGCTGACATAGCACTAACGTAGCGCCACGTCAGCGGTACCAACCAACAAAGAACTACCATGTGTCTTGAAAGACACGAAGCGATGGCGTGACAACATGTATCATGCCATGTAACAACACAAACACGTGTCATATGGTAGTGCCATGTATCCTACAGTAGATACACAACATGATGATGCCTTGACACGTGGCATCATGTATTAGGGATGATGTGGCCATACGAATTCTAAAAAATAAAACAAAAGGCTTTCCATGCTTTTGCTAATATTTGAACCCCTAACCTCCAAACTACACCCAATTTAAGTCTAAGTATTTATCTATTAGGCCATTGGCTTATACCTTATTCATGTGTATAATTAAATTGCATATATGGATAAAGTCAACTTAGGTTAGATTTAAGCCTAAACCTAAAGACCCTTTTCTTATTAAAAAATACATATTATATTAAACTATCTAAAAAATATTATTATTTTCTAAATTCCTTAAATCCTTTATTTTTTCAATTTTTCTATTTTTGTTACTTTTCAATTTTCTATATATTTTTTAAAATTTTTCCATTTTTTGTATTTTTTCTAAATTTCTTTTTTTTCCTTTTTTTTATTTTTTTGCATTTTCCTAAATTTCTTATTTTTTCTAAATTTTTTGGGTTTTCTTAATTTTCTATTTTTTTTATTTTTCCTAATTTAGGACCCTTTTATCCTATTCTTAAAATATTTGAAAAAAACAAAAATAGGGTGTCTACACTCATAGTGCTTGTAAATGATATTTTTATTATTAAGGCAAAGTTAGCATAATATCTTCAATTAATTACGAAAAAACTCGTATATTTGTATCCATGGGGACTTAGATATATTTTGATTACGAGATGACTCACATATTTATACCTGTAAGGCCTTGAATATATTTTGATAGCAAGAGAACTTGCTTTATGTGTCTGAGTGGCCTTAGATATATTCAGTGAATAGCCCTAGTTGAGGTCTACCTATTCGGATTAATATCTTTTTCTCGACTAAAGTAATAGTCAAGTATAGTTTAAAGGGACGGTACCCCTAAGCAACCTTATGCGATTAAAGTGAGATGCTTCATGCGAATATATATAGAGGAAAATCAACGTGTAGACGACGTAAATCTATGCATTTTATAGTTTTGAACTCCTATGGATATGTTACTTCCATTCATCGTACATGCATTCATTTTGTATATAAATAAGTACTAATAATGTTTAATAACATATTTGAATAATAGTGTTGAGGAACGAACTCATTGAGCAATAGCTTACTCATTCCCCTATAATTTCTTTTGTAGGTTTAGTTAAGTTGGGATCAGGATAAATCTCAAGTACCGAATGCAGAATGAAGATAAGTATGATATTGTTAGAGTTAGTTGAGAATTGTATAGACGATACGGAAACATCCTTTATAGGAGATATATAATTTAATATTTCTTGTAATTTTACAAAATTGGTTTACCCTATCCTATTATTTGGTAAAGGATACCGGTTTTCTACGGTCTTAAGGAATTGTAGAATATCAAATATATGTAGTTCTTTATATTTTACGATAAGCTATTAAATTAAAAATTAGAAACCCTAGTGAATAATTAAATAAAGTCTTATAATCTCTAACTTCTAAGACGGTTTTCATATCATGGGTATACACGTGATATGAAAATTTGAGGTAGTCCTACCAAGCATTCCCCACAGGATCATGACAGTTTCTTTTTTGGATCATTAGATTTCTTACATTTTAATTATTTGATAATTTAATAATTTTAAAGATGGGCTTCATGATGGTGCCTTATCATTAATCATGCAACATAACAAGTATGTATGAAAACTATAAAATTACTCATCAACATTTAATTCATTTACTATATTCATCCAACTCTTTAAGAAAACTATAAATAACACTCTAAACTTTAATCTCAATGCGAACATATACCATGACTTTCAAATGTTATTGTTTAAAAATAACGTCCCTTAACTTTAACTTAAGTATAAATATTCCTTGACTTTCAAATGTTGTAAAAGACCATCAATTTTCTATTTAACATGCTCACCCTAACTAGATAATTTTTTTTCATTGGTTTGTACGCTATAAAAGCTTTTTCATATCAAATAATAATTGTAGACACTCAATTTTTGCCCCTAGTGGTTATAGTTTAGTTTGTTTAAATAAGGTTCTAACTCAAAAAATATATATATTATAATAATAATAAATAATAAAAATTTACAAATGATAAAAATACCAAAAAATGAGAAAAGAAAAAAAATCTATTTTTTAGGAAGTAAATTATTTTAAGAATAAATAGTTTTAGTATTAGTTTAGTTTAAATAATTAGTTTAGGGAGTTGCATAGTTTAAGTACAATTTAATTGTAATAAAAATTAAGATACAGGCTAATAGCCTGACGGATAAGAATTGAAGTATTGAAGTTGGGATAGCTTGAGGTCTTGGGTTTGAATCTCATTAGATACTTAGGTGTCTTTTATTTCGATTTCTTTTTTATTTTTTACAAAAAAGCAAGTTAAACGTATAGGATTCATATCTAATCAAAATCATTTGAATCTAGTTTAATTTTTATTAAATTAGATTTGGATTTATATAAAGGATTCAGATTTAATTTAATTTTTATCAAATTAGATACTATAGATACGAATGGATACGATTTGATGTGATTTTTTTTTTGTTTATAAATACACATCAAGCCAAAAAGAAAGGAGTTTTTTTCAACTTCACCATAATCCCTCCACTATTGCATCCCTCCAATTCACGATATCTTTCACAACGTTGAACCAAAATAGTAAACCACAGCTGCATAACACCGATTGCCATACGAACATAGCAGCGGCAACTCGACACATTGACTGACAACAGAACACGCCAGCCCCAACACTACCAATTGCTATACTCTCTCTCGCATATCCACAAGCCACACTCCGATCAGCAAGTCTACTGATAATCTACTAGCAGCACACTCCACGTCCACGTTTGCTCGTTGCACTACTCCTCCAATACTGTTGCACGGTCATAGCACATCCACACACGCTAGATCATATGTATGCTCTCCAAACTCCAGCATAGTTTAGCAACCGAACTCCATTGGCATAGCAGTTCATCACCCGGATATTGGACACGTACAGCAGTCCCCAACATACGAATGGCTATCCTTCACACATAGTTCAAGCTCACATACCACTGCTGTACATTCAGACTTCACTGACAATTGAAGTACCAGGTAGCAGCCGATCATGTATAGGTGATCAATCTAACAACAGCCCATACGCAACAATAGCAATGACTTAGTTATACGGTCTCAAATCTCAATCTCCACTCACACAACTCCATAGGATAGATTCTTCACTAAGCACGTCCAAGCTAACACCGCAATCCCCCGATCTCCAGTACAGCTAGCTGATCACGATCACCACCATCCACACAACTACAACCACAAGACTCACTAAACAATCCACTAGAACTCGCAGCTGCACAACAATACACCGTCCACTCCACGCTCAACCACTGCTTGCCAAAGACGCTTGTCGATCGGCCCGCTGCAGCAACAGCCGACACCAACAATCCCATGACGTTCATTACCATTCACTATTTAGTCACCAACAAATTCAAATAGCTACTCCACACCGCTGCCCTTCATTACACATTAGAGACCAAATTTAGTTCGATTTCTTTTCCAGTTTAAATTATTTATTTATTTATATATTTTATTATTTCATTAGTTATTAAGTTATGTTATAGCATAGTATATAAATAGATGTATAAATATATATATATGCATAAGCTTAAGTATTTTTTTAGAATTTCTCACTTAGGAAATTATTTTTTAGAAAAAAAATTAATAAAAAACCTTTTTAAAAAAATAAGATTTTTAGAGAATTTTTTATAAGATAACAACACTCATGAGTTGGAACCCTTTAGATTTTTTTTTTTTGAATAAATTGAATCAGTTAAACATAAACTTGGTTAGTTTTCAAATTTAAAATAAATCAACCCACTAAATATTTTATAAAAAAAAGAACTACAATCGTCTGATCCGACTAGCGGGTACATAGCCACTTTCAGGGCAACAATAAAATATGTAAAAACTTAGATTCTTTTTCTTTTTATTTTTATTTACTTATTTTTTTCTTTAAAAAAATATATTATAATAATCCTAATTTTGGTAAATAAATAGTGGTACTCTTTAAAGTTTAATAGGTTAGTACCCGAACTCAAAACCCTCTAATTCTTTATTCAAATTGAAATCAAAGACCGATAGCCAAATCGTAATCAATCAACTCAATTGATTACGGTTTCTTTTCTTTTATTGGCTTCGGTCGGGTGGCGACCCCAAAAATTTTTCCTAAATAAAAAAACCAAAATTTCCTAATTTCTTTAGTCGAGGATTAATATTAAATGAGTTAAGGTTTAGTATTAATCAGAAAGTGGGAATTTGAATTTTAAAAAGAAAATCGAAAATTCAAGCTCAACAGTTTGGCAACTCCACTAAGGATACCAAGGGGGCTAGCCACTAAAAGTTACTGAAAATAAGATTATTTTTCAAAAAACAAACAAAAAGAAATAAAAAAAAAAACTTAGGTATGTTATTTTATATATTTGTTTATTTTATTTCTTTTTTACTAACATTTTTTTTATTGTAGGTCATTTAGGGAGGTAGTTTTAGGGGTTAACTTTATTTTTATTTCTCTGCATCATAAATGTATGATAGATACAGTCAGAACCAAGCCGTCTTAGCACCTTAGGAGGGGGGCCATTGTATAAGTTTCGAATGTTGTGAGGCAACCACCTTCTAGGGCCGATCAAGTTACCCCGCTCAAGTTTAGATGCGACTATAGAATCGTTGCTTTGAAAAAATGCAGTGGTTGTAGAACTTGAGGACCTTTAGAACCCACCCTTTTGCATTACACGAAATTTTTTTTAAAAAAATCATAAGAACCTATAATGTAGCGAAGGGCAGTTGTGAAGTTGTAGTTGTAATAGTTCCCTATAAATAATTTATAATAATCCCATATAAATAGGTTGTAATTGTAATTTTGATTTAATTTTTTTCACATAAGCATTGCTATATCAAGTCAAGAGCCTTTTGAAGAAATTCATATCCACCTACCACATTGGCCTCAAAGACTACTTTAGATGTGGTTCCAACTCTTCAGCCCAGATAAGTAAGAGTTTATTAAGAATAGGATTGGACCCATCTTCTCTCTACAAAAGATCCTCGTGAACATCACTCAAGTGCGGGTCTTAGTCTACCTATGGGAGCTCGAATCCACCAGTTTCTATATGGGCCCACATCAGCTAAGCCCAACTTTAGAAGAATACTCTCAATTATTGTAGGCCCCTACAATCACCAATGATGTCTATGTCCCAGATTTGGAAGCTGCAGTACCGAAGATCTTTAGTAAGTTGTTGGGAATCAAAAAAACCGAGATAAACCAGGTTCTAAATCAAGGAAAGACCATTTGATTAAAGGATGTTATGGACTAGTTTTCTACTAAACTGAAGCATAGAGATAAACAGGAGGTTTTTTGTGTAAATTTGGAAGCATAGCACTAGCACAGAGTCAACACTTTTATATTGGTGGTCTTTAATACTATCTTATTCCTTGATGATAGACGTCGGGTCCACTTCAAAATCACAAAACTCGTAACCCAATTTCTTGAAGAGAAATCATATGTCCCAGCCCTCCTGGCCGAGCATATTCGATCATTGAACCATCTCAAGAAAAAGAAACAAGGAGATCTAAAGACTAATATGATCCTATTAATGGTCTAGTTCATTAGCCACATGAGAAGTTACCAACTTGATTTCAACCAAGTTGAGTTTACCCAGCAATACGATCTCATCAAGTCTTTTAAAGAAAGAATTGAGCTACCAGAAGATATAGCTAGCTACTACTGGGTCCAATACTTTCAAAGTATGAAAGCAGAAAAGTTATTATTGACTCCCAAGTGATTTGCAAGCAAGGAAATGATAAGAAGATGTGAAGATTTCAAGGCGATGCCCCTAATCGGCTTCAACCTCTACACCGGATACATCCCAACTAATGGACTCATTGAAGACATGATCCCCAGACCATCATTGAAAGCTGTCTCATTGGACTTTCATGACCACAACATGTTGGTGGCTGACAAAGTAGCTAAACTCCTAATCGTTCGAGCTCTTTGGTATACAAGAAAGACCACCCCTACCACTAAAGAGATAGTAGGTAGGAGTTAGACAACTAAAGGACTTCTTTATCGCCAACTAAAGAAGCTGAAGGATATGGAAGACAATGAAGAGAAGCGAGAAGTTTAAGTCGAAGCTGAACCCAAGAGAACGAGTAAAAGAGAACAGGAATTGGAGAACCGTTCCGAGGAGTACCACCAGAAGATAAAGGCATTGAAAGCATAACTGAAGAAGACCAAGGGCAAGGAAGAGGGAGTTCCCAAGATCCGAAAGAGGAAGAGGACTTAAGACAAGCTCACTAGCCATAGGAAGATTAGATTTTAGATTTTTGGCTCTTTTAATATTTTCTGCTTTAGGATTCCTTTTTCAAACAGAATAAGTGATGTAAAACTTCACAATTACAAAAAATTAATAAAAATTAGTTAGGTTTTGCCACATCAAAGGTCTCTTACTAATTCTTAATTTTCCAATACATTCGTGAGACATGTATCCTGTATTTATATATTTAATGACTTACTTTCCTTAGAAAATGCAATATACACTAACCCTTTACTAAGTTGAAAATAATAGGTAAAATCTCAAGATAGCTCCCAAACATCAAGTTTTTCAGAGAAGTCCGATTAGAACATGTTCTCAAACCAAGATGGCCAATACTCAAGGAAATTACAGAGAACCCGAGATCAATGTTCCCTCCAAGCTAAGGTTCCATTCCATAGAAAGGGTTATGGAGAAGATGGCAAAACAAATGAGCTTCCTAGTAAACAGCATCGCTTTGCTATGAGCTACAGCACCAACTAATGAAGAGAACTCCAAGACCCGTTATGGAAAGAATATGCAAGCTCTCAAAGCAAAGCATGAATATCCAAAAGAGCCATTTGAGTCAAAAGGAGTTGACTCGAAAGTCAACCTGACCTTCGAACCTGATACGTATGTAGCCCCTAGGCCGGCTAACCAAGGGCCTAGCACAAACAGCCTAAAAAAACTGGAATAGAAACCAACGCAATAGATAGCTGAGAAGATGAAAGCACATGTAGGGTATGATGGATTTGAACAAATGGAGATGACCAAGTTTTCCATGTATGACATCGGATCATACCCTGAGAAGTTTAAGGTACCAGAGTTCAAAAAGTATAACGGGATGGGCTACCCCAAGCTGCATATCAGGTTGTACATCAAGAAGATGGATAAATATGTTTAGTGTGATTCACTCATCGTACAGACATTCCAAGATAGTCTAACCGAACTGACCTTAACTTGGTATGCCCAACTCAATCTAAACCAAATAACTATATGGGAGAAACTTGCTAGAGCATTTTATGAACAATATAAGCTCAACGTAGAAGTAGCTCCAACTATGATGGACCTAGTCACCCTGTAGAAGAAGAATAACAAATTGTTCAAAGAATATGCTCAAAGGTGCAGGTCCTTAGCTGCAAGAATCTCTACTCCTACTACCGAAAAGGAGCTCACATCAACTTTCATTAACACCTTAGAAAGGCCCTACTTCTCCCATCTCATCGGGCAAGCCTCATCCAGCTTTGCTAAAATGGTAGTAGCAAGGTGCAAGATTAAAAGCGTCGTCTCTTCCGATAAGCTTCAAGAGCCAACAGATAGAAGGCCACTAGTTTCATCATCTAGTCCTAAACCAACAGGCAACAAGCCTAAAGAACCTACGATTAACGTAGTGAATTCAAATGCCAGATTAAACACTTAAGCTACCTTCAAAATGAATCCTACTTCAACTCAACAATAGTTCAGAGACCAGCCTCAAGATAACAGGACCTATAAACAATTTACCAAGATACCGGTCCCCTTAAGTCAAGTTTTAGAGAGGTTGCGAAAGGATTATTTGATATGGTATGAACTTCATAGCAATCGATACCGGTCGAGAATCTTTAACCCTACAATAAAGTACGAATAACATTGTGGGAAAGTGGGGGCATTCAACTAATGCATGCTAGAGACTGAGGAATAGAATTCAGGGCCTAGTAAATGAAGGGACAATGCAGTTATATTTTGTAGAAGCCTCGACTCCCAACGTTAACAATAATCCCCTACCTAACCACGGGTCGATGATTGGTATGATTTTTTATGACCGTACAGTCAACATCATTAATTCAAATAAGAAGCCTAAGGTTTTTGAGTTCTATACCAACGAGTAGACTCCAAAAGCAAAGAGGCACACGTTTCACGTACCATTGGCATCAAAAAATTATAGGGCTGCCCCATTTAACTATGACCTGATAAATCAGGAGAAACCAGGTCCTCTAATAGGGGGAATTACTCGATCGAGAAAGGTCTACCACCCAAGAGAAGAACATGAGAGAAAGGCCATACTGGGGGAATCAAATGATAAGATGACAACTGAATACATTGAAGGGCTATCCACCTCTACCAAGATGATCAAGTCGAGTGAATATAAGATCATGGACCAACTTAGTAAGACTCCTGCACAAAGATCATTGATGAGCTTGTTGATTACATCTAAACCGCATAAGGAAGCTTTGTTTCACACTTTAAAGGAGGTGAAGGTCCCTCATGAAATTCTAACTAAGAAGATAGGACTAGTTACTAATTCTATCCTGTTACTAATTCTGTCCTCGCAATGGATCAAATTTCTTTTTCAACTAAAGAATTAGGCAAAGAAGGAAATAAGCATACAAAGCCATTCTTTATCATGATATGCAGTAGCGACATAATCATCACCAGAGTACTCATTGACAATGGATCATCGCTAAACGTCTGCCCACTCGCCACCTTGGATTTACTGGGCATCGACATGTTTGCAATTAGGCCTTCTTCCACAACAATGAGGGCCTTTGATGGTTCCAGAAGAGAGATTATAGGAGAAATAGACTTATCCGTAAGTATTGGCCCTCAACACTTCACTATTCGATTCTAAGTCATGGACATTCCAAGATCTTTCAACTTGCTCTTGGGAAGATCTTGGATTCACGCAGCAAGGGCCATACCCTCGAGCTTGCACCAAAAGCTGAAGTTTATCTCAAATGGCCAGGTGATTACAATTCTAAGAGACCAAGATTATAAAATTTACAAGGAAACGACCATACCTTATATAAGAAGTGAAAGGTAAGAAGAGCTAGGCTTATAAATGTTTAAAGAAGTAAGCACTATTACTAGTCCTGAGAGGAAGAAAAGATAGAAGAATAGAGTTCAAAGAAGGCCAGATCAACACCTATGGCCTTGGCTACAATCCTACCCCGGCAGAAGAATTCTAGAAGAAACAAGTAAGGGGTAAGAGAGGCGACAAATTATACCATGCCCCGATGACCTTTCCGTAGCTAGCGGAGGCATTCATACAGGAAGAGACTCAAGCCTTAGAATCTGGCAAAGAAAGATCAACAAGCTCAGCACACGAGTTCCAGCACCATTTAAATAACTAGTTTACCATCCCGGCAAATGGCAACAGGACTTCCCTAAGGTAAAAGGTGACCCATAGTTAGTATTTTTTGAATTTTTATTTTCAATAGTCATCGTTTTGAATGTATCGTCAAACCTTTCATTCAAAAATTAGTTAGGCCTTTATTTCATTTGAGATCCACTTCCATTCATTCAATAAAATCTTAGTTCCTTTGTTTCCTTTGCTGTGCTTTAGTTCCCTTTTGCTTACGTATACTTTTCTTTATGCATTTTGGCCAAATCCAATGAACCATGTGAAAACTAGGAATACCTCACATAAGTAGAAAATGAGAATATCAATATCTCTTCCGGCCCTATTGAGTTAGTCATCGGGAGTGATGTCGATGACTATAGTAATGTACAAGAGGAATGGCAAAAACATGAACTGGGTAGAACTACTATCGATGAATCGATTGAAACAATTAATATGGGGAATGAAGAAAATCTTAAGAATCTAAAAATTGGAGGGAGTCTAAAAGAGAAACCAAAAACAAAAATGATTATATTGTTAGTTGAATATTACGACGTGTTCGCTTGGTCGTATGAAGATATGCTAAGGTTAGAGCCATTGATCGTAGTCTACCGTTTACCCACACAAGAAGACGCCAAACCCAAAAAGCAAAAGTTAAGGAGGTTTTGACCTGATGTCTTGCTAAAAATTAAAGAGGAAGTTAAGAAACTATTGGAAGTTGGATTCATTGAGGTGTTAGATTAACCGGAATGGATAGCCAATATTGTGCTAGTAATGAAGAAGAAAGGGAAAGTCAGAGTATACGTAGACTTTCAAGATCTCAACCAGGCAACGCCTAAAGGCAATTTTCCATTACCTCACATTGATGTCTTGGTGGATAACACTGTCGAAAATCATCTATTTTCATTCATGGATGGTTTTCTAGGATACAATCAAATCCAAATGTCTGAAGAGGATAAGACTAAGACAACTTTTGTTACCACTTGCGATATGTTTTGCTATAAAGTGATGTCATTTAGGCTCAAGAATGCAAGGGCAACGTATAAGAGGGTCATGGTTGTAATCTTTCATGATATGATGCATAAAGGGATAGAAGTATATGTTGATGATATGATTACAAAACCCAAGGAGGAGGAAGATCACTTAGAAAACCTGAGGAAGCTGTTTAATAGACTGAGGAAGTTCCAATTGAAGTTGAATCCGAAGAAGTGTACCTTTGGAGTGACGTTAGGA
Source organism: Lumnitzera littorea (assembly GCA_024138015.1). NCBI lineage: Eukaryota > Viridiplantae > Streptophyta > Magnoliopsida > Myrtales > Combretaceae > Lumnitzera > Lumnitzera littorea. The sequence continues at coordinate 47,012,496 of JAMXBB010000008.1, read as the reverse complement.
AAATTGTTGGAATTCATAGTTAGCCAAAGAGTTATCGAAGTCGATCTTGATAAAGCCAAGGCTATAATTGACATGCCTCCTCCATACATACTCAAGGAAGTACGAAGATTGTTGGGGCATTTAAATTACATAGCCTGATTCATATCACAACTAACAGACGAATGTCACCCTCTTTTCAAGCTATTAAAGAAGAAGGTAAAGATCAACTGGGATAAGGAATGTGAAGAGGCTTTCACAAAAATTAAAGAGTATCTCATGAAACCTCCGGTGTTAGTAGCTCCTAAGCTTGGAAAGCCATTATTTTTATACCTAACCATAATGATCAAATCCATAGGATTCGTGCTTGGTCAAAAGGATAAAGAAGGGAAAGAGCGGGTTGTTTACTATCTAAGCAAGAAGTTCATAGAACGGGAGCAAAAATACTCGGATTTTGAAAGGACATATTGTGCATTGGTCTGGTTCATGCATTGGCTTAGACAATATACACTTTACCATCAAATTGAGTTGATAACACAACACGATCCTTTGAAGTACTTAGCAAAAAAACCTGCTCTCATCGGTAGAGTTTCAAAGTGGCAAATGTTGTTGACAGAATTTGACATCAAGTATGTGAGCCAGAGTTCAGTTAAAGGGTAAGCCTTAGTAGATCAATTAGCACGAGTTGAGTTTCCTGATGAAAGTATCTTGGCAACAAAAAATGATGCTGATAATGAAGCAATTGAGAAGCCCTTAGGGTGGAAAACGTTTTTTGACGGAGCAACAAATGTGTCTGGATGTGGAGTTAAGGCAATTCTAGTGTCTCCTGAAGGTACACAATTCCCGATGGCTATGAGACTGGCTTTCCTGTATACTAATAATATCGCAGAATATAAGGCATGTATTTTAGGACTTAAGATTGCATTGTCTAAGGAGATACGAGAAGTAGAGGTGTATGGAGATTCCTTGTTGATCATAGGCCAAGCTCGAGGTAAGAATAAGATGAAAGACCCCAAATTAGTACCTTACCACCAACACTTGGCCAAGTTGATAGCCAAGTTCAAAAAGATTACATTTGTATACGTGCCAAGGGTTCAAAACCAATTTGCTGATGCTCTCGCTACTTTAGCATCAATGATCTAGACATCGGGAAGAGTAGAGATTCAGCCACTAAAGATTGAAGTTGAAGAAAAGCCCACTTTTTGCTTAGTAATGGAAAGTTCACGTGACAAAAAGCATTGGTATCATAACATCAAAATATTTCCGCAACGTGGAACATACCTTGAAGAGGTTGAGAAGAAGGATAAGAAAATGATCAAAAGATTAGCCACCCAATACCTAATAAGCGACTGTACTATGTACCGACATTCGTTTGACGGTATACTCTTACGATGTGTAAATGAGAAAGAAGCAGAGTTATTAATGAAAGAAGTGCATAAAGGAGTATGTGGTCCCTATATGAATGGCTACATGCTTGCCAAGAAAATCATGATGATGGGATATTATTGGTTGGCTATAGAAGCAAATTGCATCAAACATGTTAGACATTGCCATTTGTGCTAAATCTCTGCGAACAAAGTAAATGCTCAACCTCAAGAATGGCATACATTATCTGCACCATGACCTTTTTCGATGTAGGGAATAGACATCATTAGCCCGATCACTCTAAAGGCATCTAACGGGCACCGATTTATACTAGTAGCTATTGATTATTTCACTAAGTGGGTTGAAGACTCATCCTACTCTAGTGTGACGAAGAGAATGGTGGTCAAGTTCATCAAGAGAGACATACTAGCTCAATATGGTACACCAAAGAAAATTATTACCAACAATGGTACGAACCTGAACAATAAATTGATGTTAGAGTTGTGCTGACAGTTCAGGATCATTAATAGAAATTCTACTTCTTATTGACCCCAAATGAACGGAGCCATAGAAGCAGCCAACAAGAATATCAAAAGAATTATTGAGAATATGGCCGTTACGTATCGAGATTGGCATGAAATGTTGCCATTTGCACTCATAGCCTATCGAACTTCTATCAGAACATCAATAGGGGCAACCCCCTACTCGTTGATATATAGGATGGAGGTCGTACTGCCATTAGAGGTCAAGAATCCAATCGCTCAGGATATTGTCGGAAACCCAGTTAAATGAGGTTGATTGGATAAAGAAGCAAATTGAGTAGTTGAATCTAATTGACGAGAGGAGGTTGGCAACTTTATGCCACAACATTTGCTATCAGCAACAAATGGCCAAGGCTTTCAACAAGAAAGTGCGACCTCGAAGTTTTGAGTAAGGAGACATGGTGCTGAGGAAGACTTTGCCTAATACACATGATTCGAGAGGGAAGTTTGCCTCAAACTATAGAAGGCCTTACATGGTGAAAAAAGTATTACCTAAGGGAGCTGTTATCTTATCTCAAATGGATGGTCCGGACTTGAGAGACCCAGTAAACGCTAATGCATTGAAGATGTACTATCTTTGAAAATCAATAGAATTTTTTCTTATATTATGAAGTGCGAACAATCTTACTATTACTGTGGTCTCATTTTCATTTTCTACATGCAAAGTTAGTATTCCTAGTGGTTGTCAACATTAGGTAATATCTTTAGCCCCTTTCTCATTCCACTAAAAGTCCCCATTTTTCACTATATCCTCTATCTAAATAAACCCTATACACAAGAAGCACAAGAAAAAATAAACACTTAACTTAAAGCGATGTCTATTGATAAAAATTCTTTTAATACTTTATTATAATTCACCCCCTAAAAAAAGGGAGATTTGTTTTCCGTTTTTCAAGATAAGGCCATGTTCAAAAGGAGTAACGGGTGGCATATAAGTAGAAACTCGCTTGAGAATGGAGGTTTACACAAAAAAACCAAAAAATTTGGATCAAAACTTCAAGATGTAACATCTTTACTTAAGAGATGAAGGTATTTCATTTGTTAAAGTCACCTTCCTAAATGCATCTTTAAGTATAACATACATGCATTTGTTTCAGGCTTGAATTACTGTCCAAAAAAAAAAAAAAGAGAGAGAAAGAAAATAAAAGAAAAAAGAGAAAAAGGAAAAAGGAAAAAAAGAAAAAATTAGAACAAAAAGAGACCGAAGAAGATAGAAGAAGAAGAGCAAGAACAAGAAAAGGTAGAGGAAAGAGTCATAACCATTGGTTCTAATTGGATTGCTTAAGAAAACATTTGACTGTTTAAGAACTATCGCTATAACCAGGTAAGTGGTTATGAGCTTTATAAAATATTGCGTTTGCATTTGGTTTCCCCTTGAGGATGATAGTTTGATTTCTAAAAACAGATAATTCTTCAAAACTCTTGGGACAGCTGGCCCTTAGAGCACAATCTCAATTCATAAACTCTTAGGGAGCTAACCAGCTCATAGAGTGCAATCCCTATCTAGAGTTTCTTGGGCTCCCAGTCACCTGATTCAGAGAACATTGCCCAACCCATAATTTCTTTAAGGGATTTAGTAAGCTTAGGAAGCGCTATCCCAATCCAAGTTTTCTCATTAATTTTTAAGGCTTTAGCCAACTCAAGGAGCACTTTGCCCGCCTTAGTTAGTCATCTCATTAGGGCATGACCAAGTTTTCTCATTTTTAGGTCTTAGGCAACTCAAAGAACACTTTAACCACCTTGGTTAGTCAGCTCATTAGGGAAAGACCAAGTCTCCTCATTTTTAGGTCTTAGCCAAATCAAAGGGCACTTTGACCGCCTTGGTTAGTCAGCTCATTAGGGCACAACCAAGTTTCTTCATCTTTAGGTCTTAACCAACTTAAAAGGCGCTTTGACCACCTTGGTTAGTTAGCTTACTAAAGCACGGCCAAGTCTTCTCATTAATTTTTAGGGCTTTAGCCAGCTTAAGGAGCCCTTCGTTCACCTTGGTTAGTTAGCTCATTAAGGCATGACCAAATTTTCTCATTAATTTTTAGGGCTTTAACCAGCTCAAAGAGCACTTCACCCGCCTTGGTTAGTCAACTTATTAAAGCACAACCAAGTTTTCTCATTAATTATTAGGGCTTTAACTAGCTCAAGGAGTGCTTCACCTGCCTTGGTTAGTCAGCTCATTAGGGCATAACTAAGTTTTCTCATTAATTTTTAGGGCTTTAGCCAGCTCAAGGGGCACTTTACCTACCTTAGTTAGTCAACTTATTAGGGTATGACCAAGTTTCCTCATTTTTAGGTCTTAACTAGCTCAAAGGGTGCTTTGACCACCTTAGTTAGTTAGCTCGTTAGTATATGACCAAGTTTCCTCATTTTGAGGTCCTAGCCAACTCAAAGAGCGCTTTAACCACCTTAGTTGGTCAACTCATTAGGGCACAACCAAGTTTCTTCATCTTTAAGTCTTAACTAGCTTAAAAGATGCTTTGACCACCTTGGTTAATCAGCTCATTAAGGCATGACCAAGTTTTCTCATTAATTTTTAAGGCTTTAGCCAACTTAAGGAGTGCTTCACCCACCTTAGTTAGTCAGCTCATTAGGGCATTACTAAGTTTTCTCATTAATTTTTAAGGCTTTAGCCAACTCAAGGAACACTTTGCTCGCCTCGGTTAGTCAACTCGTTCGGATACAACGAAGTTTCCTCATTTTTAAGTCTTAACCAACTCAAAAGGTACTTTGACTGCCTTAGTTAGTCAGCTCGTTAAGGCACAACCAAGTTTCCTCATTTTTAGGTATTAGCCAGCTCAAAGGGCACTTTGACAGCCTTGGTTAGTCAATTCGTTAGGGCACGACCAAGTTTCCTTATTTTTAGGTCTTAGCTAACTCAAGAAGCGCTTTACCCGTCTTAGTTAGTCAGCTCATTAGGGCATGACCAAGTTTTCTCATTAATTTTTAGGGCTATAATCAGCTCAAGGAGCGCTTTGACCGCTTTAGTTAGTCAGCTCATTAAGGCACGGCCAAGCTTTCTCATTAATTTTTAGGGCTTTAGCCAACTTTAGGAGCGCTTACTCATTTAATCCAGTTTAGGGCCTTCGCCATCTCAAGGACCACTTTGCCCACTTTGATCAATCAACCCATAAGGGACACAACCAAGTTCTCATTATTCTTTTTAAGAATTCTTGCCATCCCATAAGGGCACTACCCTTGCTATTCTTCATTCCAAACTTATCATCGTTAAATGCCTTAGTGTTTCTTAGGATAGAGTCGTCTCGAGCAAAAACGATGTCTCTTTCATCTTTGTAGCAAAGTTTTACTCAAACTTCACCATAAAAAGGGGCAGCTGTACACACTCAATTTTTGCCCTTAGTCGTTATAGTTTAGTTTGTTTAAATAGGGTCCTAACTCAAATATATATATATATATATATATATTATAATAATAATAAATAGTAAAATAATAAAAATGAAAATAAAAATAATAAAAATTGACAAATGATGAAAATACCAAAAAAATGAAAAAAGAAGAAAATTACAAAGATTTTTTAGAAAGTAAATTATTTTAGGGATAAATAGTTTTAGTATTAGCTTAGTTTAAATAATTATTTTAGAAAGCCACGTGATTTAAGTATAATTTAATTGTAATAAAAAACAAGGCACAGGCCAATAGCCTAACAGATAAACATTAGAATATTGAAATTGGGGTGGTTTGAGGTCTTGGGTTCGAATCTCACTAGATACCTAGGTGTCTTTTATTTCAATTTTTTTTTTTTATCTTTTACAAAAAAAACGAGTTAAACACATAGGATTCATATTTAATCAAAATCATTTGAATCTAATTTGATTTTTATTAAATTAGATTTGGATTTATATAAAGGATTCAAATCTAATTTAATTTTTATCAAATTAGATACAATAAATACGAATGGATACGATTTGATGTGATTTGTTTTAGGTTTATAAATACATGTCACGCTAAAAAGAAAGGAGTTTTTTTCAGCTTCAACATAATCCATTTACTATTGCATCCCTCCAATTCACGATATCTTTCCCAACATTAACCTAAAATCATGAACCACAGCTGCATAACACCAACTGCCATAGGAACAGAGCAACTGCAACCCGGCACGTTGATTGACGAATAGAACAAACCAAGCCCAACACTACCAATTGTCGTACTCTCTCTTGCATATCTACAAGCTACACTCTGATCAGCAAGTCTATCAATAATCTACTAGCAACACACTCCATGTCCACGTACGTTCGCTACACTGCTCCTCTAATACTATTGCACGGTCATAGCACACCCACACACACTAGATCACATGTACACTCTCCAAACTCTAGCATAGTTTAGCAACCAAACTCCATCAGCATAGCAGTTCATCACCTAGATATAGGATACGCACAGCAATCCCCAATACATAAATTACTATCCTTCGCACATAGTTCAAGCTTGCATACCGCTGCTGTACGTACAGACTTCACCAACAATTGAAGTACTAAGTAGCAACCGATCATCCTTATCCTTTCTTCCATCCATAGCCAGTGATCAATCTAGTAGCAACACTCCACGACAACCCATACGCAACAGTAGCAACGACTTCGTTGTACGGTCTCAAATCACAATCTCCACTCACACAATTGTATAGGACAGATTCTTCACTAAGCACGTCCAAGCAAACACCACAGTCACTTGATCTCCAGCACAGCTAGCTGACCACAATAACAATTGTCCATGCAACTACAGCCGCAAGACTCACCAAACAATCCACCAGAACTCGCAACTGCACAACAATACGCCATCCACTTGACACTCAGCCACTGCTTGCCAAAGACGCTCGTCGATCGGCCTACTACAGCAATAGCCGACACCAGCAATCCCGCGACGTTCATTACCATTCATTGTTTGGTCACCAACGAATTCAAACAGCTACTCCACACTGCTACCCTTCACTACATGTTGGAGACCAAATTCAAGTTCGATTTCTTTTCCAGTTTAGATTATTTATTTATTTATATATTTTATTATTTCATTAGTTATTAAGTTATGTTATAGCATAGTATATAAATAGATGTATAAATATATATATATATATATATGCATAAGCTTAAGTATTTTTTGTTTAATATTAAGTTTTTTTTAGAATTTCTCACGTGGGAAATTATTTTTTAGAAATAAAAATTAATAAAAAACCTTTTTTAAAAATAAGATATTTAGAGAATTTTTTATAAAATAAAAACACTCGTAAGTTAGAAACCTTTTAGATTTTTTTTGAATAAATTGAATCAGTTAAACAATGTAAACTCGGTTAGTTTTCGAATTTAAAATAAATCAACCAACTAAATATTTTATAAAAAAAAAAAGAACTACGATTGTCTGATCCCAACTAACGAGTACTTAGGCACCTTCAAGACAACAATAAAATATGTAGAAACTTAGGTTCTTTTTCTTTTGATTTTTATTTTTTTTTTCTTTTGATTTTTATTTTTTTTTTCTTTAAAAAATATATTATAATAATCCTAATTTCGGTAAATAAATAATAGTTTCTGTTAGGATTTAATAGGTTAACCCCCGAACTTAAAACCCTTTAGTTCTTCATTCAAATTGAAATAAAAAACCGATAGCCAAATCATAATCAATCCACCCAATTAGTTACAGTTTCTTTTCTTTTCTCGACTTCGGTCGAGTGGCGACTTCAAAAATTTTTTCTAAATAAAAAAACTAGAATTTCTCAATCTATTTAGTTGAGGATTAATATTAAATGGGTTAGGGTTTAGTATTAATAAAAAAGTGGGAAATTGAATTTTAAAAAGAAAATTGAAAGTTAAGGCTCGACAATAATCACATTTGAATTCAGAAACTTGAGGATACAAAACATGAAATCCAATGTATGTACTATAGTATCAACATTGCACACAAAGATTAATGGAAGATAGAGATGAGTAATGAAAATGTGTGGAGATCCATTATAATATAAAATTTTAGAAGTACTTCATCATGGCACCTTTTCAGTATTATGCTTTTCTTTAATAGAAACTGTAACGTCCCGTCTTCCAAGTATCTATTCAAAACTTTTTCGCGACATTTGATGCCTAAAAGACAATTTGTTATGACATTCCTAAATTAAAGTTAAAGCAAAACTTGTAACCAACCTGTTATTCAACTTTATAATGCGCTTCATTTCAAATCTCCTCTTATTCATATTACCAGAAGTCTTTACATGTGTAAGTAATACTTAGAGTATGATAACTATACAACTCCTGCTTGATACATGATTCCATTAAAAAGTCAACACATTTTATCTAAAATCTTTACATTGAAATCTTTATAATGTAATATGATGTTCTCCCTGAAGAATTGCTTCCAAGAACTTAAATCAAACTCACCGCTCATCACTCCTCAAAGGGAACTAACTCCAATTAGTGCTTCCAAAGTCTTATAACCCTTCCAATGGTGATGTCCTATCTAAACTTTTTCTTGACTTGAGGATAAGATAGCTTATCCCTTAGCTTACCATAAGTTGAGTGAGAGTGGATAGTAGAAAAGAAACATAAGCACATCCAACACCATAATCATGCAAGCAATTTGTTATTTGGACTTTATTATTTTACAACCCAACCAAGAAGTTCATACAAGTAATGTACGCCATGCTCATGCAGGTTACATGCACCGGTACCACTATCTTAACCCAACTTAAGGCTACAAGGAGTTGCCAGAGAGTAAGGATCTTAGACTTTACCTATAGCTATGATATGTAGCCAAAGACAATTGAGGGCTACAAAGAGTAACCAAAGCACAACCTAAGGCTATAATGAGTAGCCAAACCTAGTGTAACTGATCATTTGATGGTCAAAATTTATTGAATAATGCACTTTTATATGCTCAAAAAATCTAGCCTAGTAAGATCTTGGTACCATTGGTCATTTTCATGTCATGCCATGTCATGAATGCAACAAACTATGTATCAAAACAAGCACGAACACTATTCCCCAATTACTGGTAAGCATCATTTGTTTAGCCTAATCGTTACTTGTATGTTTTACCTTCTTACCTAGAAACATCGATATCATGTTCACTTAAGTGAACATTTTAGAAGGTAGGGTTAGTCCTTAGCTTCTTGTCCAAGTTAGTGTGAATCCTAACAATGTGACATGACTAAATAGCAGCACAACCACAATAACCAAATCCAATGTTAGAGCATGTTCCAGTCGATATCACATATAAAGAAGGAAGTTATTGTGCAAATCATCAAGCAGCATATCAAAGACTTAAAATGAAGCTCAACTAAGACAGTCATAACAAGATAAGTTAATACATTAACATCACAATGAGTAGACATAAATCTATTCTAAACATACAAATATCCACTTACCTAAACTTATCGGTAGCTTCAAGCCCATGCTTCAACACAGTGTTCCCTTGACCTATGTCACATAAGAAAGATGCACACAACGTCACAAGCATCTTTGATAACTTACTTGCGTCTAAGGTTTAAGATCAGAGGTCTTCCCTCAAGAATAATGCGTTCCATATACGCTTTAATTTAATCTCTAATTTATCTTCTAAATTATCCTTTAGATTAATTTAATTGTAAAGTTTTTAAATAAGTACCCTATTATACACACCTTGAATCCATACTAATTAAAAGTCTCACCCACATCCTCTGATTTAGATTTTGAATCCATCTTATATAAGTTATAGTTCATCTAGCAAGCCCTCTAATATGTCCTCCTATTCAACTAAAATACCATGTAACTTATAAATTTTCCACTTTCTCATCCCCTTCAAGTTAGGTCTAGTAAAGAATATCTCAAAAAGAGACTATCCAACACTCATTTAACAATAATATCATCGGTGCAAATTACCTATAAGTAAATCATAGGAACTTAAATGTGTCCTTTACATATATTTTTCCAAAATATTGATCTTAAGTCCACTTTCACTAAAAATAACCTCAAAATATACAAACAATCAAAATAACCAAGAAATCAAAGTCAAATGGTCCTAATTTCATAAATAACTTCCAAAAATTAAGAAAAATCAAATTTTAAAAGAAATTTAACAAAAGTCCGTTAATTCTCAATTTTCTCAAAATAAGGTAGATTCAGTAAAATAAATTTAATAAATTATAAATGTGTAATTTATCTTTTTATGTAAATTGAATCCAACATATGAGGAATATCTAAACCAAAAATTAGCTCTGGAAAACATGTTTACTACTTTTAAAAATTAACACTAAATTCATCATACATGCCAATTTTTTAAAGAAGACGTATAAACACTCCAAATTTCAAAATTTTGGTTTGATTTTTTAAATTCTTGCATGCAAAAATTACTCTAAGAGATCAAGTTTCATAATTTTTAGATATCACTTGATAACTTTAGTAAATTCAAGAACTTACAAGAGGAAAATCGAATATTTCCGTTGTGCCGTCCACTAGAGCTCCACCGGCCATCATCCCACTATGTCTATCAAGCTTCCCTCCATGAAATGCTTGGGACGTCCAAACCATACGATATCAGGTTATCGTTTGCTCTACGGACCCTATTTTCCCTAATATTTCTCGAATTTTTTTTCATTTGTTATTTTTCCCTAGTAATTTTTTCCTAATTCCAATCGACTAAATGTCCAAACTTTTCACGTCAAATCCCGTCATAGTTGCATGATTCGGTGGAAAAAGTGTCAAGGAAAAGATCCATGTGGAACTGCATTGTTATGCATGTTTGTTACTCTTATTTTGTCATGCTTTGAGTTTGACACCACCTATTTCCAATCTGATCTTCTTGCCACGCCTAATTCAACGTGATTCCCCTGCTGCCACTTGCTATTTTTATTGTTTTTTACTCATTACTTTACTGAATTAAGAATTAATGTAATATATTATATTATTAAGGATTACGTGAATTATGTACATATATTTATATATGACAAATATAGTGGATCCTCATATTGCCTTAGTATAATTTCACGTTATTTCATGAATTTGAGGATTTAAATAATTTATCTTTAAGAACTCGTTATACTTCGAAACTTATATTTTGAGTTATTGATAAATAACAAGGAACATTAATGTTTATATATAACTAAAATTTTTATTTACTTTATTTTAGAAAACTAACTTTTCTAGATATCTTCTTTTAACTTTTATAACTTCATCCTAAAAATCCGAATCAATTAGGAGAATGTTTTTCTATAGCCCTAAATTTATTGGTTCCAAGCGGGTAAGGTTTCATTACACAATAGAACTTGTTACTTTGGTTTACCAAATAGCAAATTTATGTTGTCACTCCCCTAATTTACCCACTAAATTCTATGTTTTATAAGAGTAGACCTTCGTTTTGAGTTTGAGGTAGTTGGTCAAAGATCAAGTATCACAAGCACTTGGTTATTAACTTTTAATAATTATTAATTTTGTGGAATCTTTTTAATTATGATAACTCTTTCGTATTACTCTTTTTTTTATAGTACTTATTTACTATTAACTTTTGGTCATTAGTAATTTTTAAAAAAGCCACCTTGTTTCTAAAATCTTTTTTTTTTTAATATATTTTTTTGAAAACTTTTTATTAATAATATGTATGGATAACTTATAGTTCTTTATTACTGTCATTTATGCATTTTCTTAACAATACCTTTTATCTATTTTTGTCTTCTCATCGTTGTAACTTATACCCTCGAGAGACTTGTATGGACTGCAACACTAATAGAGGAACAACTACAAACTTCTCGTGCAAAATGACGTAGCTCTTAGTATGACAATATATTCAAAGATTATAAATTCTTTGTAAATATTGTACATTTTCATAAACGTATTGAAATCATCAATAATTGTATAAAGTTACAATACATAAAATATATTTATTATATAACTAGTCCCATAAGAAAATATGAATGTGCCTTATCAACATGTTAATTTTTAATAGTATTTTGAATAAAAACAAATAAAGATACATACATATGTATTTACATACATATATATACATACGTATATAATATACATACGTACATACACATATATATATATATATTAGATGAAACTGCACAAAGCGCAGGGCATTGACTATTTTGTAATAATTTTAGAAGATTGCAGGGATTATTTTTCAATACTATCATAGCTTTTTGTTGATCATACTATTGCATTGTCTACGAAAATTCACTTCTGCAGCATATGTAATTTTTTTTCTTTCTTTCTTTTTTTTTTTTTCCTTTCAAACGAAACTAAGAATTATATTAAGGTACAAGCACTAGACTAACGCATAGAAGATATATACAAAGTAGGTAGCCTTTGGAGACCAGATCGGGTAAAAATATGGAAAAAAGGAAATTATTGATACTACTAGCTCAGGTATTTATATATAAATAGTATATAAATATCTATACTAATTCATAATTTTTACACATGCTAAAATCTTATTCATATTTATACACTACTAATCATCCATATAATATATTAGAACCATTAAACCAAAAAATACCAGTTTCATGCATCCGCTTCCTAGGATTGATGTTGTCTGAAAGATCTACATATGTAAAAATTCTAACATCGTGTTCCTGTAATTTAATAATACATGACGCGGTTCCTTTAAAGTTTAAATCACCTTAACATAAGCATTGACTTCGCATTTCTCTATTAGTATCTTATTTAGCCTCAACACCACCATTTTATCAAATAACCCAAAACCAGTCCTTTCATGATCATGAATGTCCTGGGCAATCTTTTCCTTGTTTTCTTCCTCTTCCTCAACAAAACCACAGCACAAATTTGCTCCGCCACCACATGTTCTACCAGCACCGTGCCTATTCGGTTTCCCTTCTGGTTAGAAAGCAGGCAGCCCAAACACTGCGGCTATCCTGGTTTTAAGCTAAGTTGCAGCAGCTTGGGTAGAGCAGTTGTGAAACTTCCAAATTCAGGGGACCTTTTTGCCGTCCGTGAAATCGATTATCTAGCACAGAAGATAGAGCTCTATGACCCCAAATATTGTCTTCCTAGGCGGCTCCTTGAATTGAATCTTTCGGGGTCACCATTTTTTGCCGCTTATTATGTAAACTACACATTCCTTGACTGTCCGAGGAATCTTACATCTGAATTTGCAGTTCCTTGCCTTAGCAATAGCACAAACAGAGTAATAGCTACCACTGACATAGCTTATGCAAAGTCGCTATCTGTGATATGCAATGTTACAGCAACTTTGGCAGTACCAACCAATTGGCCAGACCAATATCAAGAATCTTCAGCTGATCTATTCAGTGGTCTTCATCTATGGTGGTCTTCACCCGACTGCTTCAGGTGCGAAGCAAAAGGCGGTTTATGTGGTTACAAGAGTAACACCAGTGAAGAAATCGGCTGTTTTCGTGATCCTGATTCCAATACAGGTGATGTTTCTAGACCCACAAACACCCCACCCATCACTCCCCTCCACACCACCAACACCACACCCCCACCAACCACACCCCCCGGGGGTTGACCACATCCATGTTCAAATATCAATTTCTCAAAATTGAGGATGTTTCTTAGCCTTCATTTGACAGATTCTATATGCATCTGATGTTGTCTTGTCAACGTTTGCAGAAAGTCAATCATGTGATGACATGACACGTGATTGCAAATTCATTGTTGAATTGCCTTCACTGAAGAAAATAATATATATTTGAATACGTGGCCACTTAAGAGCTAGAATAGCAATGCTGATTAACATTAGCAGGAGTATATGGGCAATTAAAATATGGGCATTTAGGAGTCCTTTTCTCCATTGGTCACTTACAGGTCAAAACTGTCATCCTCTTAACATGGTTGGATTTATTCCATGTAAGGGCTGGATAATTACACCAGGTTAAAATACATTTGTACATAATGGTAAATGGATGATTTGTGTTAGTTTGGTGCTGATAGGTGGTGATCGGTGAATATTACATATGGTGAAGTAAAATGGGAAAATTCCACGGTTCCATCCATTTTTTGATGGTGATGGGATCGGACAAATTCATAATTTGATTGTTGAATATCTTATTATATTAATTCTGTAATTATCTAAACTATCAGATTATGAGTTAACAATCGTACTGATATGACTATAAAAATTTCTAGAAAAAAAAAATTTGATTTTAAAGTTTTAGTGGTAGAAATAGATGATTAATGTTAAACAAAATTGTCTATACATTGTGGTAATGAGATGTTAATTAAATGAAAGCAATGTGATATGTGATTCAATTCGCATCACTGGAATTATGCATCAGTTTTTAATACCATTTGGTTCAAAGTTCATTGCTTACCCTTTTTCCACTTAGACCAAATTGTACATCACATCGATACTTTATAAAAGTCAAGCCCATAGCAAGATACCTTTTCCAAGTTATCTAAAATCACATGTAGCAGAAAGGAGCACATTAACCTCAGTAAACTCGTCGTTAGTTGCATGAGCTTTTTCTTGTTGATTTTTAAGGATTCAAGTTTAACCTAGCGTGCTTTACAGTTTCACTATTTTGGCAATTCCCCCTAACTGTTATTTAATCTCTCCTTTTTAGGCCATTCGAACAGGGGACATCTAGTGTTCGGGATCATTTGCTTGTCATTCGCCCTACCGGCGATAATATTTGCAATTGTAATAGGGTGCTCCGCGTGGTGTTCCGACAGGGGATATGTCCGTAGACGCCCTAACAACTCCCGTCAAGGCCGCAACTTGGCTACCGTGAGACAACAGCCAACGATGGTCACCATTGGATTAGATGAATCCACCATTGCGTCCTTTACAAAAGTGGTCTTAGGAGAAAGCCGGCGCTTGCCAGGACATAACGATAACACATGTCCAATATGCTTATCAGAGTATCAACCTAAGGAGATCGTAAGATGTATTCCAGAATGCAAACACTGTTTTCATGCGGACTGTGTAGATGAGTGGCTTAAGATGAACATCACTTGTCCAGTTTGCAGGAACTGTCCATCCCCTGTCCAAGATAATGAATCAACAACGCAATCGTAATGGCTTCCTTAAATTTCATATAAACTTATTCTTTGAGGGTACAGTTAAGGTGGTTTCTTTTTCTTGTAAAGATTATAAAAGTAGAAGGATTCTTTGTCGGTATTTCACACATTTTCAATTGGAAAGCAGGAAACAACTCATGTATATTTTCACAGTACGTAGCTAGGCAAAGATGGTTTCATTAGTTTGTTCAATCCATACAGTGGTTTCGCTGGTTTTTTCTCCTATTTCTGAATAAAGGAATCCCCTGAAAGTTTAGCCATCATGCTTATTAGAAGATGAAAGTTTTCGAAAACTATTGAATTAAAGCTAACTAGTTACTGGAAGTGTAGAGAGTCGAGAGCAAGGAAGAGAGAAAGTTACAGCTGGAATGTGTTTGAGTGAAATACAGAAAATTGATATTAAGTTGAGCTGTAAGCTTTAAATATGGTTGATCCAGTGAACTACAACACGTGTGGAATTAAATAACTAACTACTAACTACTAACAAAATCTACATATAAACAGAAACTAACTAACTCTAACACCCCCTTCAAGATGGAGAGGAGTAGATGTTTACTACTCCCGTCTTGTCAAGCTAAAAATGAAAATGATCAGCAGATACTCCTTTGGTGAACAAGTCGGCAAGTTGCTAATGACTAGAAATATAAATTGGCAAAATGATATCCTCAACAACCATATCACGAACAAAATGTAAGTCCATTTCTAGGTGTTTGGTACATTCATAAAACACCAGATTTTTAGCGATGTGTAAGGCGGATTAGTTATTACAAAACATCTAAATGGACAACTAACATTGAACATGAAATTCCTTCAACAAAATAACTAACCACATGACCTCACAAGTTGTAGCAGTAAGAGCATGATACTCTTATTCAGTGGCGTTGCGCAAAACAGTAGACTGCTTTTTCAACTTCCAACAAATAAGAAGAAAACACAAAACCTTGCTTTAGATCTCCTAGAATCAAGACATCCACCCCAATCTAAATCACTATAAGCTAGAAGAACACAGTCAAATTTGGTTAGGAAAAGAAGACCCTACCTTGGACTTTGTCTAAGGTATTGCAATACAAGGGATAAAGCAGCTTGATGAGAACACCTAAGACAGTCCATGAATTGATTTAGGATATGAACAACGTAGACAATATCTAGCCTTACAATGGAGAGATAAAGTAATTTCCCAACAATCTTCTTGTATGTAGTAGAATCAACTTGAATAAAATCATCATGTCTAGTCAATTTATGGTTCAAGATAATAAGGGTGTTAATCGGTTTGCTTCCCAAATAGCCAGTCTCAATAAGAAGTTCAAATGTAAATTTGCATTATGAAACCACCAACCCTATATCAAATCGAGCAACCTTTACACCAATAAAATACTTAAGCACTCCCAAATCTTTGACTTTAAAATGAGCTACTAAAAACTTCTTAAAATCTTCAACAGCAACAACAATATTCTTGCTAGCAATGGCAATGGCAATGTCATCCACATATATCAAGATTACTAGAAAATCATCACCATTACCCTTGGTAAACAAAGAATAGCCACTATGTAATTGAATAAAACCATGAGATAGCAAACAACAAATAAGTTTTTCATTCCACTATCAAGAAGCTTACTTAAGACCATATAATGATTTATTTAATTTGCAAACTAAATGCACTACAAAAGAAGACTCTTGCAACTAACCAATGAGCTTAAGTCCCGGTAGAAGATCCATATAGACTTCCTCAACCAAATCTCCATTGAGAAATGCATTATGCACATCCATTTGATGAATATGTTATCTGTTCATAGCAACCAAACAAAAGAAAATCCATACTGAAGTGTGCTTAACAACTGGACTAAAAGTATCCATATAGTCAAAATCCTCCTTTTGGCTATAACCTTTAGCAACCAAGCAAGCTTTGAATCTATCAACACCGCTATCAACTTTAATTTTTAATTTGTAAACCCATTTACATCCTATTGTATGTTTATCAGGTGGTAGAGTTGTAATTGTCCAAGTGTTATTACTTTTTAAGGCATTTAACTCTTCAACCATGGCTTTATGCCAATGAACAAATTGCATAGCTTAAGAAAAAAGGGATAACTCAAAGTGTTTGGAGAGTGTGACAATAAAGGCTCGAAATGAGGGAGACAAGGACTTGTAAGATGGGTGCTTTTGAATTAGACATTGAGTAAAAGAAAGAGATTGGTGAACCAAACAAGATTTAGATCATGATAGTAATCAAATAAATATTTAGGAGGTTAAGGAACATGCTAGCTACAAAGCATGCAGTAGATAGAGACTAGGACTGAAGCTTATAACCAAAAAGGCCTATTAAAACCCCCTCCCCCCCCCCCTTCCCTACCCTAAATATCTTTGGCAATGGTTTCAATAAGGAAAGTAAGTGTATGGATGGGCCTCTAAGTCAAGTTGTTGCACTATAGTGGGAGCCTCTCTTAGGTACTTTCGACTTAACCCATGATTTGGTGAATTAGAGCTTTAACTTAGATGAAGTAATAAGGCAAGTAAGATGTTCGAGTTAAAATTAACCCGTACTAAGAGGATCGGTGGAACAAATAAGTCATCCAAGTTAGACATGACCTATGCCTAATAGAGCAATAGAATAGACAGGTAGCCCAAGCAAATCATGATTTGTGCTAAGTAGAGCAATAGAACACCAAGTACCTAGGTAGGTAAAGCTAAATATTTGTACTAAACAAGGTCAAGTTTTGGCCAATCTTGGAAAGGCAAGTTTGTAGACCTACAGAGATCGACTTCTTTATAGGGGACCTATAAAAGTTAAATTCAAACTTAATAACCGAAAGAGGAAAAGTCCATTATAGGAGGTTGGAAAAATCGAGATCGGACTCATGAGATTGAATAAGTCAAGTCCCTCTTAAGGCTTAAAGAGGTTGGGCAAACTTTGTGGACTGAAGAGGTTACGTCCATTACGAGGGCCTATAAAGGCCGAAGTAAACATTACGACCTAAAAAGGTTGCGCCTATTGTAAAGGCCTGAAAAGGTAAGGGCCTAAAGAGGTAAGAGTTTGAGGAGGCTAGAGTACCTAAAGAGGCGAAAGCTTAAAGAGGTGAGCATTGAAAGAGGTAAGTATTTGAAGAGGCAAAGCCAAAACCTGAAGAGGTCGGAATGTGGGGAGTTTCTCAACTATAAGAATCTATGTCCTATCAATGAGATTACTCAATGTAGTAGCATTCCAATCAACAATGCTTAAAGAGGCTAGTAGGTGTTCCTCGAGTGTTTGGGCTTTAGCCATACCAACGAAGATACTTAGTGGGAAGAGTAGGTGTTAATTTTCTAAGGAATTCCTTAGATGCCTTGACTATAGTCTATTGATAAGGTTACCTAAATGGCCCAAAAAGGTGAGAGTGAGAGCTCTTCATGTCTAAGCTTTTAACCATATTGACAAGGGTACCTAAATGGGGAAAAAGTTTCTCCTAAGAAGTTCCTTAAATGTCTTGACCTAAGTCTATTGACAAAGTTACCCAACATGGTCAAGTTGATGGTATTCCAACTCAACCATATTGTTTTCCTAGTTAAGACCCACACAAAATTGTTTTCTTATAAAATTGCAATAGAATCACAAGTCAAAGCTTTAAAATTGAATCAATTTTACGATTTTACATATTATATAGCTTCACATCTACTGAGTTAATCAAACTAGGCTTTTATAAGCCCATAACTCCACTTTTGACCTCTTATTACTTTTTTCATTCTCAAATCAATAAATACAAAGCATGTTTTCTCCTATTCTTACTTTATTCTAATATCATAAGCTTTCCTCATCTCTAACTTCAAATATGAGTTGTATCCCATCAACTAACCAAATGACTAGTGATGAGAGAGTTGATGCTAGTGATGGCAAGTCAATTAATAGTTTGATTTTTGTAGACATCTAATTTTTGCCTCCCTTTTATTTTTCAAATTAGGTTATAAGGTTCTAAATTAGAAAAAGTTCAAAAAAATAGAAAATTAAATAAAGCCCAAAAAAAATGATGAAAGTTAGAAAAAATAGGAATTCTAGAAAAATATAAAAAATAGTAAAATAAGAAAAAACACAAAAAATAAGAAATTTAAAAAAAATAAAAAAAAATAAGAAATTTGAAAAGTCATAAAATAAAATAGGGAATTTAGAAAATAATAAATTTTTAGATTGTTTAAATAGAATATAATTTTAATTTAAATAGTTTTAAATAAAAGACTGTTGAGCCTATACTTAGATTTAAATCTAGCTCAGGCTAACTTGGTCCATATATACAATTAATTACATATATGAATAAGGAAAAACCAATAACTCAGTTGGATAAACATTTGGACTTAATATTGCATATAACTTGAAGATCTTAGGTTCAATCCATGGAAAGTGCTAAATGTATCATTTATTTTCTTTTCTTACTTTATTGCTATGTCATCGTCACATCATAGGTCGCGTCGTCACCACGTCATTTGCCAACTCACTTCTAAATGTGGTAGACACACTCCAATACACTTCGACACATTCATATATGTATTTAGCACCACATATTGTCCAATTCGTCCAATCCAAAAATGGAAGAAAATCATATTGCATTTAATTCTTTCCATTTTTAACTCGACCATAACACATAAATAGGGGTTTATTCTTCATTTTCAAAACACAACAAAAACTTCGAAACATTTTAGAAAAGCAAAAATCGAAGTTTCCTCTCTTTAGCACGGTTCTTCTCTCTATATGATAGCATTCCCTATAGTGTTTGTTGACAAAAACCGCTACCATCGAAGCGAGCTGATTCGAGCTAAAGTAAGCCGATCGAGCCGATCGAGCCCATCCAAGCCGAAGTGAGCCGACTCCAAGCTAACCTTCTTCTTTTTTCTTCTTCTTCTTCTTTCTTCATTTGTTTATTTGGAAATGTTATAAATGAGGAAAAAAAAAAGAAAAAAATGGAAAAAAAAAAGAAAGAGAAGAAAACACAAAAAAAGAAAAAGAAGAAGAAAGAAAGTAGTCTATTTATTTAGATATAGATAAAATAAGTATAAAATAAATAAGATAATATAATAAAAATAAAAATAAATAAATAGGTCAGTAAACAAAAATCGTTTTCATACTTAGAAAAATTGAGTTTTTTAAAAATAAATGAAAATAAATCAATCAATTTTCAAATTAGAATTATTTAGAATTTCCAAAAATAAAATCCAACTTAGGACCCCTTATAATCTTTTCTCAAATCAACTCAAAATAAATAAAAATGTAAACCCGACAATTTTTCCAATGATTAAAATCAAACCACCCACTAAAGTTTTTTATATAAGAACTACGTATGTCTGATCCCGAATAACAGGTACATAGGCACCCGTACGTAAGTACAGGGCAACTTAAAATATGGAAAGATTTTATTTTTTCCATTTTTAGATATTTATTAATCAATTTAGTTGCATGTATTATAATTAGATGTTTTTAGAAATTAAAAAGAGTATATTTAAAAAGCGAAGTTAAATTCGAAAAGTTAAAAAGTAGTACTCGTTTAGGATTTAATAAATTAGCCCCCGACCTAAATCTTTGGTTTTCAAAAAAACCGTTTTACAAATTAGTTTTTCAATCAATAGACCAGTAGTTAAGTTATAACCAATCCATCCAATTGGTTATAATTTAATCCCTTTTCCCGACTCCAGTCAAGTAGCGACTCCAAATTTTTTCAAGTTGAAAAAATTAATCTTCTTTAAACCTAGTCGATGGTCAATATTAAACGGGTAGAGTTTAGTATTGATCGGTTTAAAAAAGACCTAATTTTATAGAAAAAATCAAGAAAGTGAAAAACCAGGCGCGATAATTTTGTTTTATGTTTTTATAGTAATGATTTATGTTATAATGTTTTATATTGCCACTACTATTTATATTATAGTTTTATGGATTTATAATGATTTGTGCTCAATTATTTGTATCAAACCTATATTATAACTAAAATTTATGGTGAATTTCCTTAATTTTATCATATATTCAAGTTTTTAACAATTATTGTAAAGCGTATTTACAGTTTTTGCAAGCTAAATTACACAAATTGTAAAAATGTATATTTTTACATTTCGATTTTACGAATCCTTTGTAAAATCCTGAATGTAATAACTATAATTCTATCCAAGTGAAAAATAATAAAATAGGATCTAAAAATACTTTTTTTGTAAATTTGGAAACTTAAATGGTCAATTTCAAGGATAAAGAAGTTTAGCATGCATAAAGTAAATATAAGGGAATGTATTTGCTACTTACATAGAAATAAAGTAAGGTAAATATTGTAAATAAAGTCCTTCCATACATAATTTAGAAGGTGGTTGAATAGTAGCTAGTTAGTAGTTGGTAGAAGTATGTGTGGTTACGAACCAACATGAAAGAGGCTTAGAACTTGTTACCTATATAGTCGAACTTGTGTCGGCCCCGCCATTGCCGGTTGCGCACTTGTTTCAGGAATTACCGATTTTAGTTTACGGATCATGCACCCGTGTACCAGCTAAACTACAATTTTGTTGAAAAAGATAAACTTAAACTAATCCAACTCCTAAGGGAAAGCTCAAATTCCTGGTTTGAATTGACAAATGTAATTCCATATTTATGCTTTACCGGACCGTCTTATAAATTACAAATACATCTTACTCGTAATTATTTCTAGGTAGTAAATCCATAATATGAAAAAAGACAACATATTAATTTATTTTGTAATATGTACGTACATAGTATTTTAGGAGAAATTCTACCATTAAGAAATGTTACTAAAAAAGTAAAATAAGGTAATACTACTCTTATGGTTACATTATAAACTTACGTGAAATAATTCACAAGTAACATAACAAAAGAAATAATTTGTAAAATGTTAACATTGCTAATACTCTTCACATTACAAAATTTTATAAGTAGTGCTATTGCTTACATTGCAATCACCATTATTGTGTTGTTGTTATAGAAATCTCAAGTTGTTAAAGTAGGTGACTAGCATCAAGCTAAATATAGATGCCAAGAATTAATGAGAAACAATAAAGACAACTATCATTGATTTCAATGTCACAAAATAAAACACACAAAATTATGATAAAATATATTGAAAATATTGATAGTTAAATAAGTATCGCTAATTATGTTATCATCTGTTTTTTATAAATTTATTTGTATCCATTGTGTACAAATGGTTGTCATCACTATCTTCCATATATATTTTTCTCCACCGCTAGATCCACTCTTTGCTAGCAACTTTTTTGAACCTTGGTATGAGTCAAGTCTCACTTAAATGACAAAGATGTTCCAAAAAATATCAACATGGAGTGAATGAGGGAATCGGAGAAAGTAAACTTACATGTACTCTACACCACCAAAAGTGAAGTCAGTATTCTATCATAACAACGGTTCCTTTGTGTCTTTTTAATTTTTTATGTCTATAATTAACTTGATGCAAATCACCTACTTTAATAGGCCAAGATTTTAAGAAAAGCCAATATAACAGATGCAATATCAATATTATGGAGAACTTGAATAACTCATTAATGCAAGAAAAATATTGACACTTGATACATCTATAAATGTGAATGATATATTATATATTATTTTCTTTTACACGAGAAAAGAAAAAAGGACTCACAGGCTCATAAAGTGAATCACATATTATATGTGTAATTGTCACGTGCATGTTGTATGTGTTGATTGTGCAAGTGCGTGTATAAAATAAATGATCTTCAATCTCTCCTAGCCTTTATTTAATTGCAATTAGAAGTATAAAAGAATCAAGCTAATTCATAAAACTACTCAAGCTTGGCTCAAGTTTTATTTGAATTCCATTCGATGATAATCGAATTGCACAAAACCTCGAACTATTCAAGTAATAAATCGAGTTAAGCTCGATCTTTAAAATACTAAGCTTGTTAAGCTCATAAATCTAATCAAGTTTGGTATGATTTTTAATTATTTTTTAATTTATTTAGATATAAGCTAATCTAATATTGGTTATGAAAAATTTACAAAGAATTTAAAAATTTAAGTTTAATCAAATCGAACTCGACCTTAAAATTTAAAACTTAGTCAAATTCAAACTGAATTCGAACTTCGAGTTTTCAAGTTAAGCTCGAGCTCGAGCTTAAGTCCAACACCATATCATTTAACTTGATTTGATTACATCTCAATATGCAATAATAGATTGAATAGTTTCTGCATTCTTTCTTTGACTTTTTGCTCCTTTTTTTTTTCTTTTTTTTTTACAAATTGTAGGTTCCTGCGGCAGTTTGAGAATCGTGGGCATAGTCTAGTTCCAAAACCATAGCGGTTTCGAGCGGGTTTCAGAACCCAACCCGAACCGTGCTCTCTGCCAGTTGGTTTTGGTTTACTAGCATACTCTCTTAATACAAATTAACTTAGATGTGTCATAAATCTCTTTAAATTTCATCATATTGTTTAATTTTTTTAACATGCAAATTTTTATAATATCCATTACTCAACTAATGCATTTCTTATAGCAACTTTATCCAATTGCTTGACACGATTTTTCATATTCAAGGAACTCTTAAAAGCGAGTCTTCCTTTTTCTTTTTTTTTTTTTAAATTTTGATGTGTTAGAATAGTATCATGAAGATCTAAAAAAAAAAAACTTAAAAAAAATGTTAACAAACTTTTAAAAAGAACGTTGAAATAAAATTAAAAGTTCTTTTGAAAAGAAAGTTCGTTAATACGTTCCTCAGTAATAAAAATGCTCATGCTAGCAATCTATGCATGACTGACAGCCCTACTTATGTTCCAACAGTAAACCAACTCAATAATTAATGGATCATTTTGGGATTGGCTCGTTATATAGCAGTTTGAGTTAGGATAAATTCGCATAATGAGGAACGATTGATATAGCATTCGGTTAATCGACCCAAAATGAATTAAGAATTTCTCACAAAGGGAAAGAGTATCACAATAGGGACCTATCCACTAATTCGAATCAAATTATGTCCATCCTTACTTAACAAATGAGTTCACATAACATGACCCATCAACGTAAATGACCGAATCTGCGAGGAAAATTATGAGCACCGACACGATAGTATCAACACAAACACGACCTATCAACTTCGCTTCCTCGACGCCATGTTTGGAATAATTTTTCCTGAGAGAAAAGTTCGAATGATATTTTATTTCTAAGATCTTATCCTTGTGAAATAAAACTACTTCTTTTAAACTAGATTTTACGAATATATGTGTACTAGTAACGAAGTTTTCCTATCTTCACATCCTATTTCTATGCATCTTCTTCAATCTCATTAATTACGTGCTGTTATATATAAGTAAAAAGAAAAATATAAAATATGATACATATTACAGATTAGTTATACGACAGATAAAGTTTGCTTATGTTTTATATAAGATTTTGCTAGGAATCGTACCAGCATTGATCGATCTTTCGGATGACCGAATAGCATACAATCTATGCAGATTATCATCAATAGGTAAAATTCAAGCGGTCATGTTTCGCTATTAAGCTTGGGCTGCTCGACAGACACAATCTCACGGATCACGCCTAACAATAGTAAAATATCATGTCAAATGTTGCCTCCGCAGATTTAATAATAATTCACGCCACAAAGTGCTATTTTGCATATACCCTAATAGAAGCATTGACCCTGGAATTTAAATATTATATTAGAACCCCACATTAGCCTTTAGATGAAAGTGGAAACGCACCATAAAATATCTTAAAACCCCCCAATTGCCCACAAAACAAAACCAGCCCCATGACAGTCATGTGCAAGTGCATCCTAGCCAATCTTGTCCTCCTCCTATTCCTTCTCGCAAACAACACAACAGCACAATATTGCTCAGCTGTAACATGTCGCTCCAGCAGCGTACCTATTCGGTTTCCTTTCTGGGTAGAAGGCGGGCAGCCCCAAAACTGCGGCTATCCCGGTTTCAACTTGGGTTGCAGCAGCTTTGGCGAAACAGTCCTGAAACTTCCTAATTCGGGGGAGTTCTTCGTCCGCGACATTGATTATCCAGCACAAAAAATAAAGCTCTATGACCCCGAAGATTGCCTTCCTAGAAGGCTTCTCGAACTGAATCTTTCGGGGTCACCATTTTCTCCTGCTTACTACTTTAACTACACATTCCTCGACTGTCCAATGAATGTGGAATCGCAGTTTGCCGTTCCTTGCCTTAGCAATAATGGAAAAAACACAGTCATAGCTACCTCTAGCGCGGATTACGTGAAGTCAATGTCCGCTGTATGCAATGTTACTGCAATTTTGGGACTACCAATGTCTTGGATAGGACGATACTACTATGGATCGGATCTTCAACTTTCGTGGTTTTCACCTGACTGCTTCAACTGCGAAGCAAAAGGCGGTTTGTGTGGCTACAAGAACAATACCAGTCAAGAGATCGACTGTTCTCGTAATCCGAATGCAGGTGATGTTTTTTTTTTTTTTTTTTTCTATATAAACCTTTCTACCACATCCATGTGCCATCTGTTGAAGCAAGCTTCATTTATGAGTTTCTTGATATTGTCTTCACTTTCGTGGAAAACGTTTTCCCAACTTTTTTTGAGATTTGCTATAATCCAAGTTTTGGAATCATCAAATCTTTTTGAGATGTTAGCTGTAAATGATGATTTGAGGTGAATATGGCAACTAATAGCTGATGATGTCGAATACAAATCTTAAAAATTGTCAACAAAAAAAAAAAATAAGAATATTTTTTCCGTTTTTCAAATCATTTTTCTCCATTTCTGTTAGCATAATTGTTAACCATTACCACATGTGATTGGACACTATTGTTGTATTTCACTGTCATTTTTCAAGGCCACTAACATCTGCAAAACCTTGTGATTCATACAATGATATTTGACGACTATAAAGCTTTAATTACAATAACTATTGGAAACAAACCAAAAAAACGTTTTGGGGAAAAAAAAAGAAAAAAGAAAAAAGAAAAAGTAAGAACGTTCTTTCGTATTCATCCAGCGGATTATAGTTGTGATTGGTGCTGCTTTGACAAAGTCGGATACTCTTTGTAGAAAGTCAATTGTGTGCATCACACTTGTAAACAAGTTGAGAAGGGAAATTGACTTCTTCAGAAATAGAATATAGGCAGTGATGATTAACATTAGCAGGTCAACCGGCAAAAAGGATTAGTATATGGGCATGTCGTGGAATTAAAATACGGGCATTAAGGAGTCATTTCTCCATCATTACAAGTAAGAAACCCTTATCTTTTTAACAGAGTTGGATACTCTTACGTGATGCTTAAAAAAGTCAACCCCTTAGCTAGTGGAGGTAATTGAAGAGTGAATCAATCACTATTTTTTTTTTTTTTTAAAATATAATCGATCACGATTATTCAGTTACGATTAAAGGATGTTCTTAAGTACTTACTAAGATTTAAAAAATAAAGCATTTTATGTTTTTAAATATCAATTATATATTTTATGAGAAAGTAAATATATAGTTTCATGAAAATTTACTTTATCCATTGTGATTTAAATACATGCCTTCTAATTGTTGCTGTAAATATTTTGGAAGATGGCGTATGTTCAATTGGAAGAAAGTGATGTGACAAGGACAAGTTTGAACTATCTCAAACAAATTAAAGGATTTTATAAGTGATTGGATTCTTTTTTCTGGTATTCTTTACTTGAATCGTATTTTGAAAGATAGCAAAATATATTGCTAATGCATATCAACACACAGATATTTTATTTCGTACTTACATATTTTCGTTCAAAGGATCTTTTCCTTGAATAATTTCTAAAAGTCAACCCATCGCAAATGAGTAACGTCATTTATCTTGAAAAGAAAATGATAAATTCTCTGGAGATCATATTTGAATGAAACAAAATTTTCCCTATAGAGAAACGAAGATATTAGCAACTGTCACTTTTAAGGTACATTCTCATTTTAAATATAGCTATTGATAGGCATACAGTTCTTTTTTTTTTTTTTTATAAGCTAGGTATACAGTTCAATTGTTACTGAGGATTAGGCAGCAAATGTCTTCATAAATATATATATATATATATACATTTTTATATGTATATATTAGTATTGATATCTCATGAATATTAATAAGTGCTAAATAAGGTCTGATGATGATTAAATACATGATACAGATAATGGGCAGTTACTGAAATTACACAATTTAAGCAAATCCCCAAATTACCTTAATATGAAGTTGTCATTAATAAACATCACAACACAAAATTGAACCTACTACTTGGGTCTTTTAAGGAACTTCACATTAGGTGTTTGCTCATGAAGGAGACTTCTCCATGGTGTTCTCTCAAAACTCAAAGTTATGATTGTTGTGAATGTTGTGCTACCATTTTCTAATATCAAAAGAACATGGGAAAGAAGTCCAAGGAAATGAACAGTTCTGGGGGAATTAACTAATTGTATTCTCATTCTTTTATCAGTTCATATACATGTTCTTTTTCTGGCACTTTACATGTGCATTGCTCTCTCATGTAGCCCTTAAATTAAATAAATAAATAAATAACGAAAAAAATAAAAAGGAGCTCTAACGTGATTCCTAAAACCCTAAACAAGACATCTCCTCTTACAAATCCTAAATCATGATCAAAAGATTATGCACTAAGATTGTCAGTGACAAGAACATCATCGGTGCCAAGCAACGACGTCAACACCGTAAATAAGGGTCATCTAGAAGATGGAAAAACTGTACATAATATTTAAGTGTTAAATCTGCATCGATCTTAACAGAAACCGCCAAAAACTTTAATTGTGAAGTGAACATCCTAAGGCAAGCTAAGGTCCAAAAACTTGGCCAAGTTGATCTTTTATGTTTAGAAAATTCAAGGCCTTAGTTCTAGGATTCATGAAAATGGAGACATTGATAACCCACGTTTTTTTTATGAGTTTGGCATTAAGGAAGATTTTCCATTTAGGGTTTTAGGAATGGGGAAGAGTGCTAATCAATTATGTTTTTGGGTTTTGATTCTATTTTTATTTTGATTTTAAGTATTGACTAATGGTTATATGATAACAAATGAGACACGGCTGCTATGTAAAGAAATAAGAAAAATACAAACCAATGCAGAAGCGTGACCTAAAATATTTCCTTCTTTTCTTATATTGCTAATGGATTCAATAGGTCTCTTTTGAAGAGTTTATGAGGCTCCAAAAGGTTCCTCTAGTAAATTGTTGTCGCAGTAACTAAAATGATTATTATTATTTTTTTTCCCATGACAAAGAAGCTAAAGAGAGATAACTGGTGGTTGATTGATTGTGATATCTCATTATTAAGTAAAGTCTCACATACGTTGTTCGAGGGATTAGTACTAATTTATAAAATCATAACAATAAATACCTTGTTAACATAAGGTTACAACTTTTAAGCTAAATGGTTAAAATGAGCCCATTAATTTTTATTGACTTAGTCATTCAATACTTTAAGCTTAAAGAGTTACAAATAGTATCAAAACCGACTTACCACTAATAAGTGGACAATTCAAGTATGCCTCCGATTTAGAAAAGAGGTTCAGAAAAGGTCTTCCAATGAGAATATCACATGTTTAAAGGATAAATTATAATACCTCATGGTTAAGTAAAGTCACATATGGATTATAGGAAGGATTGGTGTTAGTTAATAAGGTCACGATGGTGAATACTTTGTTCACGCAAAGTTACAATTTTTTGGTTAAGTGATTGAAATAACTCCATTAATGTTTATTAGCTTAGTTGCTCACTACTTTTCAACTGGGGCATCACAAATTTTATGATAAGATAGTGTTCAAATAAAGCCATAAACAAAGCTTTGTTAAAGGACCCATGTCTATTGGATAATATCTAAATATATATTAATACATATATAATATCATACGGTTAAGTAAAGTTCCATATGGATTGTGGAAGAGATTAGTACTAGTTTATAAAACCATGGTGGTGAATATTTTATCAACATAAAGTTACAACTATTAGTCCAAATAGTTGAAATAAGTCATTAAGTATTTATTGGCTTTACTATTCATTATTTTATACCAGAGCGTTACAGATTTTATGATAAGGGAGTGTTCACTAAAAACTGTAATCAAAACTTTATTAAAGAACCCATGTTTATTAGATAATATACATCGAGGACCAAATCTTGCCATAAGAGCTCATAGGGCCCAAGCTCATCGAAATGCTCGCCCTGAGCCTCAGAAATTGTCAAGAAACTCAACTTAGACCATAAAAGCCCATTAAGACACACATACATATCCTAAGCAGATACAAACCTTGTCTTCCACTCAAAAGCCTTCA
The DNA here is from genome assembly GCA_024138015.1 of Lumnitzera littorea. NCBI lineage: Eukaryota > Viridiplantae > Streptophyta > Magnoliopsida > Myrtales > Combretaceae > Lumnitzera > Lumnitzera littorea. The sequence continues at coordinate 46,983,401 of JAMXBB010000008.1, read as the reverse complement.
AACACGCTCAGCATGTCTGACCATTGCCTATAATGCTTACTCAAGGCTCACACATGCTCTCTCTAGAAACCGCAGCTGAAGGGGACATCCAACCTTGAAGCTGAATACTCACTTCGTCCATTGTTAAGCTTTTTACTCTTTTCATTTTATGACAATTGACCCTATATCATATGACCCACTACTTAGCCGCTAAACAAAAGTAGCTACTTTCCATTGATAAGACAAGCCCATCCCACCAACCTTAACCAACCAGGAGTAAGAAGGTTGTCCCATCGGGTGCAGGTATCACCACCTCATCGAATCCTATGCTAGTTAACCAAAATTCATTACGTGTTAACAATAGTAAGCATCTCTAACCTATAAATAAAATTAAGTTCTTTAGGTAAAGAGATTAGAGCTACACATTTTCTTAACCTTCTCTTGGGAACTCACTTTTACCACCTACATTACCTCTCCTTTCTCACTAACTTGAGCATCAAAATGCCCTAATTGGCTTAACCAAAAGGGCCTTTGTACAGATCCCCTGTTATCTATAGTTAAAGGACTGTTTGGAGTTAGCTCATGAAATCTAATTATAATTGTCAAAATCACAATTTTACTATTTATTTAAATGTATAGAATTAGTAGTATCATATAAAATTGTACAAAACTGATAAAATCATAACTTCACTAAAAGTTTATATATAAATGATTTTATATCCATTTTAATTAAGAAAAATATTATAAATTTATAAATTCAAAAAAACGTATTTTTCATTCGCGATTTTAACAATCATGATTACCGACCATCTCTAGTATACAAATATATATTGATGGATATGTAATGCTCTATGATTAAGTGAAGTTCCTCACGGATTGCAAGGGGGTTATAACTAGTTTATAAAGTAGAATACCTTATCAATAAAAAATTACAACTTTTAAGTCAAGTAATTAAAATGAGCCCATTAGTATTTATTAGTTTAATTATTCACTGCCTTTAGACTAAAGTATTACTAAGCTTAATTATTCACTACCTTTAAACCTAAGGGGTTACTAAGTTTATGGCAAGGGAGTGTTCAATGAAAGTTGTAATGAAAGCTTTAGTGAATGACCCATGTCTATTAGATAATATATATATATATATATATTGATGGATATGTAATACATGTGATATTAAATCTAAAGGAATGATTTTGGTATTATATCTCTAAAAATTAATTTTATTTTATAAATAAAATCGTTCAATTGCCCTTTGAATTAAAGGTACATTTGTATCGTGTAAATAATTCTAGTAACCTAATAAATCATCTTTATTTTGATATTTTTTACTTATCTATATATCACTTCTTCCATTTTAGGTAAGAAAACCCAATTCCAATAAATTAGGATATAAAAATCGAATAAAAAAAAGGCTAATTCTTAATTAGTCTCTACTTTCATTTGATCTTTTTTAATTTAAACACATGCATTGTATGAGTGTATTCATATGGTATTTCCTTAATTATGTGAACTAAGTAGCGAAGTGCTACCGTTTTATGATTTATATCTTCATGTCAATTCCTCAAAGCAACAAACGTCATTTTTCAAGCGTCTTATGTCATGATTCGACTTTACAATACAGTATTTATTTTAAAGATTCACCTGTAACCTAGCATGCTAGATAGTTCGACTACATAAAACATTTTTCCTAATTGCTATGAACTTGTCCTTTTAGGCCACACGAGCAGAGGATTTACAGCGTTCAGAATCATTTGCGTGTCCATCGCTCTGTTGGCTATAGCATCTGCAGTAATAGTAGGGTGCTTCGTGTGTTGGTCCGACAGGAGAGATTCTCGTAGACACCACAACTTCTTGCATCATGGCAGCAGTTCAGCTACCGTGACACCGCAGCCAGTTGAAGTCACCACCGGCCTGGATGAATCTACAATTGAATCCTTTACAAAAGTGGTCTTGGGAGAGAGTCGACGCTTGTCGTGGCCTAACGATAACACTTGTCCAATATGTCTCTCAGAGTATCGACCAAAGGAGGTCCTCAGATGTATACCCGAATGTAAACACTGTTTCCACGCCAACTGTATAGATGAGTGGCTTAAAATGAACGTCACTTGTCCAGTTTGTAGAAATTGCGCATCCCCCATCCAAACCGGTGAGACAACTCAGTCATAATGGATCTAGTGAAATTCATGCGTTTTTACTCTTTGGGGCATGGTGAAAACAGTTACCTTTTGTTGTACATATCACAGAAGGATTCTTTGTCCGCATTTCTCACTTCTACATGGATCCTGTTGTGTATTTCTTCACAAGTCACAATAACCCTAGTGAATGATTCTGGAAAGCCTACGCTTACCTGATTATCATTTATAGCACGCGAACTAGAACCCAGCATCCAGTGAGTCATATATCACTTATTGCTGCTCCATAATCAAATTCAAGATCATGAAGAAGACTTAAGAATCCTCAAAAATCATTTCTCCAACTCAATTTTCACCACGTAATCAAAAAGACTAAAAGATTTACATTGAGAATTAGTCTGATTTTCCACTCCCACATGCAAATGCACCAATTCAAAACCATCCAGCCAAGTTGCCAATGATATATCAATCCCTCCAGGGCAGTCAATAGAAAAAAGAATGATTAATTGCACAGCTTAGCTACGGTCGATTAAAATGTGCCACAGGAATTCCCTGATATTGTTCACTTGTTCAGCAATAGCAAATTCACTCACAAAGGATTCCACATATAAGGTCAAAGTCTGGATAAGCATACTAACAAATCATTCCATATACAACGTCAAAATCTGGATAAGTATACTCCATATATCTCAATCCATTACATTACCAGAAATAAAAGCATCTAACAACATGAGGAAATTGGTTCACAACTGCTAGATAAAAAAGGAAACTTTGATAGATATACACAGTTTCACTTATGTCAATTCAAAGTACACAGCCCTCTTGTTGCCCAAAAAAAAAAAAAAAAAGAGAGAGAGAGCACAGAGTCCTCTAAGTTGCTGGCTGAGCCACATTAGTCACATGGAGAAAGGTTACATTACTTTTTCGCAAGATGCTTCTTAGGAATTTTATCCAAGGGTGCGGATTTCAGGAGGAAAAGTCTGGCTGCACGCTCTTGCAAGGTACCCCCACACTTTAATCCACGCATCTGCAGTTCAACCTTCAACCTTTCCATGCCAAGAACCTAGAGAATAATAGAAACAGAAAAGAAATGGTCAGCCTTTGTGATGGTCAGCCAAATCACATGTGATAGTCTGTGTTAAAGACCACAAAGAATCTTCTAGTGTTCTTTTTTCATTTTCTTTCATCCCAATCAATGGTACAGTAAGAAATAGGCATCAAACTCATGGACATAGAAAGAGTAAACCTAAGGACACAGCAAGATTTTAAATTCAAAGAGAAAAGGGCTAAGGATTAAATTATTTAAATGTTATCCCATAGATTATCAAGCTACCAGAAATATCTTAAAGAAGTTAAACACAATCATGTGATTAACCATGCAGTGATCATTGCATTGTAAAACCCATTAGAATCTATCAATTTATTCTTCATCACTACTCCAATACATTTCAATCCATGGATGGGGTAAACTAGCAATTTGTGCCATATCCCAACTCAATATACTTGTCGGGATGTAGAAGATCCAACATGCAGAAATATAATTAACACATTTGACAACAAAATCATCTGATTGTTGATAATTTGAACCAGGGAAGGAAAAGAAGAGGAAAGGAGGAAGCCAAAAAAAAAAGAGAGAGAGAGACAAAGAAAGAAGCAGCTCTGGATGGAACTGGTCTGGAATCAAAGCTTAAAGTGTTGCCATGACCAGTGAAAATCTCCACCAAATTTTCAATAGCAACAGACATGCCACTAAAATGAATGGAAATCTATGAAAATTCCCCGTGATAAGGGCAAAGCTGCAGAGATTCTCGTTCTGAAACTTCGGAAGGCACAAACTCCAGTGTAGAAATATAAAGATAGAAATTGTAGATTAGTAAATCCCATGTGATACAATTTCCTACAGTATCCTGCTATCTATTCCATCCAATATCTCTCTATCAAAATATGTTGAATTCAAATTTAGGCATAAACCATCAATAAATATCCCATTACCCCTTGAAAATTATATATTCAGGCAAATGAATAAAGTACATACCTCCATCTCTTTTGCTGCATTAAACTCTTCAAAATTGAGAGGCTTATCTTCTCCAGTACTTTGTTTCATAGAGTCAGGTTCGTCCATGACTCCTGAACCTGAAAATCCATTAGTAACAGCTTCAGCATTCCTACCTTCCTCTGAACCTGAAAGACTTGGCACGTGACTAACTGCATCCTCAGTATGACCAGGTTCAGATTTATCATGCTCCTCCTTTGCAACTTTAGCAACTTCAGTTTCAGAGGCTGTACTTGGACCATCAGCTGTCTCTTCTCGTATTAGCTGATTGTCCTCTTCACAAGATACAGATTCTTGACCAGTACACACGGCAGAGGAAGAACTTACAATCACATCTTTCTCTTCCTCAGAATTACATCCAGAAGATCCTAAAGCAGATACTTCTCCATCTTGCCTCCCTCCAGTAACTGAACTAGGGCTGTCCTCTCTGTCTGTCTTGGAACCCACATCATTCTCATTATTCAGAACTGTAGATTTCTCATTTTCCTCCTCATCCTCACTGCCACTTTCATCTGAATCATCACTGTCACTTTCACCCAGTTTCCTTTTTCCCATCCTAACAAATATACAAGGTACAATATATCAATTTAACAATACATAAACATCAAAATATGGCATATATACAACATCAACAACAAAAGCTTTATGATTTGCTGCTAATCTCTACACCTATACATATAAATAAATGCAAAGAAAGAATGTCACTATTTTGCCATTACTCCTATCAATTCCAAGGAGGACAGATAAATCATCATTACAAACAGGGTAAAAAGGCACTAAAAGCCAAATTAATATCATGGATTAGATTGGACATATAGCAAGATAAATTGGCGTGGAATATTATTCTCACACATTTATATACTAGGCTTGATTCCCCTCCCCCAATCAACCCACCACCCACACCCACCTCTCTTTTCTCCCTCTGATTTTTCTCCTCTCCTTCTCCATAGCCCGAAAAATATTTGGTTGGCCAACACCACAAGTCAAGAGATTAACATAAAAGAAACATCAATGGCTGTCCAAATATCAATGATCAACCATCGGAGTAAAAAAGTTCCTGCATTCTCGAAACAATTTTTGTTTCACTTGTCTGCACAAATTGATATTCACATTCCAATAAATAAGTGCAAAGGCCCATTATAAACGATTTAACCATATCCCAATCAAGCCAAGCAAATAAATTAACTTTCACACAAATTGCACAATTGACTACGCTTAAGCCACTAAAAATACTACCAAAAAAATCTCTAAATGAATTAAATGAAAACAGCCAATCCCTTTATAAACCATTAAATTATACCTCTAATCAGCTCAAGCAAGTAAATAAATTTCACATTTATCACTTAATTTAGCACAAATTACACGAATTTGCCTCCTTACCAAATCTTCAATTTCTTCGACTTCGAATCGCCATCACCTCCAACACCTGCTCTACGTTTCCCGTTCCTCGATGAAGAACCGATAACTTCCCTCAAACACATCTCCACCTGCTGAACACATTTCGCCGACTCTTCCCTGTACTGAGCGACATACTTCTGCGCCTCCCCATCACCAGCTCCCTTCTTCCCATTCTTTGCCGTCTTCTTCAAAAACTCCTCCGCGATCTTCTCCAACCTCCTTTCCTCCTCCTCTGCCTTCCACTCCTCGAGCTTCTTTTCCGCATTTACGTGCCTCAGCCTCCGTCCACTCATGTCCCTGCACGCGTCAAAGTTATTTGTCTTCTTTTGTCCCGCCTTGGTGGCGGCGCCACGAAGGAGGGAGCCGAAACCACCCTTACCACCGCAAAGACGGAGGCAGAGGTGGACGGTGGAATCCGGCGAGGATACGATTGAGTCCTCGGTGAGCTGGTATCCCGAATGGATTAAACGCTGAAAAGGGACGGGGATGTTGGTGATTTGGAAGAGACGCGTTTTGATTTCGAGAGAAGAGACTTGTGGTGTGAAGAAGGTTAGGGTTTTCGTTTCGCCATTGAAAAGTCGAGCGAATAGGTTTATTGGCACGGATCTGGTTGAATCGTGTAGAGGATCCATGTCTGATCGTCGATTTGGGAATTAGGGATTAGGAAAGAAGAAGAAACAGTAGTTCTTGCGATTTGGGAATCAGGGGTTTATCCGTTCAATTGCCATTAGCACCGACTTTTATATGAAGCTTCTGGCTCCTACTTAATCAAACATTCTATTAGTAAATAATAATAATAATAATATATTACCGGAAAAAATTAATGATAAACACAAAAAGATAAAAGAAACTTGAACATAAATCTAAGGACTAGTCTTCCATACTAATAAAATTGCTGTAACACTTCAAATTTATTGAAGTAATCTTTGTATTATTACTTATCTATATTATTTTATTCATAACACCCTTAAGAAACCAATATTTTCTAAAATTACTATTTAATCATCAATTTAATAATAAATAACAACAAAATAAACTTTTGTATTAACTATTAATTAATTTAATTATTTAAACTATATGACCCTTAAGTAACCATCATATTTTAAAATTACTGTTTAATCATCAATCTAATAATAAATAACAACAAACAAACTTTTACATTAACTATCGAATAATTTAATAAGGACATATTTGTCAATATTATAAAAATTAATTATCATAATAAATTTTAATAACTATTTTAACCTATAAATTTACTTATTTATAATAAATATTACATAAATACAAATTAAACAAAAAAAATTAATAAAATACAATTGTTATATCACATCATGAAGATACAATATAATTTTTTATACTAATATCGTATCTTTAAAATATAAGACTAATATAATACTTGACGATATAATATAATGTCACATAACCTCAGTACATAAATATTAATGTTATAACAACTATATTTTCGTAATTTTTTATATAACTTTTTTTTAAATTGATAAATATGTATTGCACTCCACTTTAACCCCACCAAACCACCACATTACCTACTTTCCATAATATATATTGGAATTTCTCTGTTATTTACTTATACGTATTTCTACATTACTTATTTCCCTTAATACTTCACTATGTCACATGTTATTCATGAAAAGTGAACAACCAAAAATATAAACTTGAAAATATTAACATATTAGAGTTTTTCAATAAAATAACTATACTCTTTACTCTTTTCAAAATATTCATATACTTTAAGCAACATGAAATTAAGAGGAAATAAACCATTCAAAGTCACTCTTTCCAAAGGTTGTAATAATTACTAAAAAGATTCCTTAAAAGAAATGGATTTTCAAGCACAATTGATGGTACAAACAACTAAGTCATCTTACGAACTACTTGAGCTTGCCTAGAATTTTACTTAAATTCGATTTTAGTAACAATCAAGTCGAGCTCCAGCTACTTAAATAATAAATTAAGCCAAGCCAAGTTTAAGTTTTAAAATACTAAACTTATTAAACTTATTAGCCTAACCGTGATTAATATAATTTATATATATATATATATATATATTTTTAAAGGTGAGTCTTAAGCTGATTAGGAAAAAATTATAAAATGTTTGAGCTTAATCAAGTTAAAATTGAATCAAACTTGCTAAATAAATTTCCGAATTAAGCTCAAGCTCAAAATTTAAAACTTAATCGAGTTGGAGCTAAACTCAAGCTTCAAGCTTTTAAGTCGAGCTAAAACTTAATACTCTACCAATTAGATTCAACTCTATATCATCTCTAAGCACATGCATAATACAGTACTCAGTTCTACAATTGACTCTCCTTTTAAAATAGTTCTACTAACCAATCACCTTCTATTTTCCAACTCATTTCTCTTAGTATTAGTTAAACCTTCCTTCACCTTATCTGAAATTCCCATATCCATCAAAACCATCCTTTTCAATTCTAGTGGATTTTACTTCTACAAGAAAGACGTCTTCTTTTAACTTTGTTTTATTCTACTCCTTCCTAAATTTAAGATCTATATATGATTTCAACAATGGCCTTAGATTCCTATGTTGAAACTTTTCTTAATTTTTCTTTATACACGTATTGTAACGCCCATCAAATTCAAGATACCACAAACTGTCGTGTGTTCTTAGTAACCCACTAACACGACAAGTGTAAGCAACCAACTATTATCTCCAAAAACATTAGTTAACTCCATTAACACTAGTGAAAAATGATAAAACTCCAAAAATATCAAAAGTCTCACAATGTCTCTTCAACTCACAACAACTTCAATATAATGAATTAACTCTTCTAAGTTTCAGTAAAGTAAAAATAAATAACATAACAAATCTCCATGATCAACCAATCTTTTCCTTATAACATAAAAACTTAAATCTAGTCATCACAATAATAATAAACATAGTCTCCTGTATCTTCATCTTGATAAAAGTTACATGGATCTCTATTCTCATCATAACCCATTACTCATTTAAGTTTTCTACACCTAAAAAAGAAGAAAGGCTGAGCCTATGTCTATTACATATAACCCATAAACATAAGCACATCACAAGTATAACACACATTAAACATGCAATAATGTAACATAATAGAAACAACAACAGGTTATTATCTTTTAATTACCTCACAAGCATTTAGTTTGGATTATTTACGACTAACCTTAACTTAGTATATCTTACAACTCCTCACTGAGTTCTTAAGTTGAGATATTGACACTATAACCCTTACTTAAATAAGCATTTAGACACTAACATTACGACCCTCCAATGCTACCTAATTTAACTGATACTAGTATACTGGTAATAAAAACCCCAAACACCAACTCTACCTACCTTAAATGATTTCTAAAGAAGACTCTATTAGGGATAATGTATTCTAAGGATCATTGAGGTGCTACCTTTGGTACACTAGTTCTACAACTCACTAAGTCTAACATGTATAAACTAATATGTAATTAAAGATTCAAGAATTCATCAGTCCAACATATATGCTACCCTACATAAGTACATACAACACATAAGGGTAGTGTATACCTGAATCTTGAGCAATGAGTGTAGATATACCAAAACTAGAATTTTAATTAAAGTGATCTACACCTAAATTAAAGAATACAAGTCATAACCTATCTTCAAATCCATATAATTGGCAACCTATATTGTTTTTCTAAGTTTATAGGATCATTCAATTTTTAAGGTGATTAACTTGATTGTTTTAAAGCTTATACTTGATTTATTAAGCACGGTGGATTACTATATTAAGGGTAGATTAATTAACATTAAAAAACCAAAAAGGACAAAAAAAGGAAATACACAACCTATTTAGGTAAAGCACGATTGTGCAGTAAACTGTGCTTAGAAGTATAGCTCCCATTCTATACTAGCATAGCGTACTTTCGGCCATGCTACTAAGTACACCTACTAGCACGATGGTGCTATGACCGTACTCCCTCTATTGTAAACATTCTTCTTATTCTCGATCCAACCCTTCTCTAATCACCAGCAATCCTCACCCTTAGTGCCTTAAAAACCTTTAAACACCTTTCTTCCAAGTTTAAGATTCTTAAAACTATGAAAAACACTCAAGTTTGGTTTTCCAAAACATCAAACTCAAATAAAAGATGGAGATATGTATCAAAGGAAGTCCTTGCAACAACTACACTTTATCCTTGAATGGAGATCTTGCTACAAGATAACAGCACAAACAATTCCAAAAATCTTTGTCCAGTGCAATTTGCATTCTTTTCATAAGACAAATGCTCTTATCGATTTAAGGTATTCTTGATTCTAACTCCACAACTTTCACTTATTCACAACTACTCCTTATTGCAAAACTATTGCATAAACTAAGTTAAGACAGAATTCTTTTCTCAATTGATTTAATCTAGAACTTAAAGAGATCCTTGCCTATGTCACACATGCCTTAAGTTCTCTAGGGAAGATGATAAGGATCACAAACTAATCACACGCTCCCGAGCTCATGGGCTTACTTAAGTGGCTTGTCCAACTGTCTGAAGTGAATTGAGTGCTAAGAAGCAGTATTTACCCCAGTCCAACCTACCGAGTTACTTCACTCTCCACATCATCTAGGAAGCTATTAAGGTGACTAGCCAACCCCTCCACCACACACCAATCCAAGCATTGAATTAGGATATAGCCGACCTCACCAATATCAAAGCTAAGCTGACAGTTGTTAAGAGCTAATCACCTGAGGTCAACCCGAAAATGAGTCGCCCTTAAACCAACCCCTGTCTAGTCTTAACTATCCGAGCTACCGATACCGACCTGACTTGATCAAGACCTCGCCCCTACTCGGTCAACAGTGTCATTAAGACCATAAAATGAGCAAACTATGCTCATGCTGTCCTTTTTCTAACATCCATATTGTCCTTTCTGCCAACAAATATTTTCTTTGCACGATTACATTGATACCCCTGTAAACTATTCCCCTTTTCCTTAACGCGTAGGAATCCTTTTTCTATAATTTACTGTAACTTAGGATTTACCCTAATTGGGTACTATTAATACTTATATATTATAATGACCACAAGAGAGAGAGAATAAATTGAAATTTCCAAACATACTCTCTTGAGCTAAGTATTTTCTTGTTTACTCTTGAGCTACTTTTATCAAGCCCATTGAGCATGAATTAGTGGTGAATGACCTTTAGCCACACTTGTATGTCATATCAAGTGCAATTCGAGCTCGTATAAGACATTGGTGCATCATATCAATCGTCAATGTACGAGAACCCTTACTCAACCTTCAACTATCATTTATCTTTCGAACCATCTTACAATTCGAACACTAGATGTCGTGTATTAATCTACACCAAACTATATCATTCTAGTATCAAAGCTTAGCTACGTTTGAAGTCAAAATTTTTTTACTTTGTTCTTTAAGTGGTCTTTTTTTTTGTTTTCGTATATTAGAAATTCTATTGTTAACATCGAAGTCTGGGTAATAAAAAGGTGTTGAGGAAAAATCAGTACTCTGTTTTCCCCTATTTCTCCTACGCAAAACAAAGTGTAGTTGTTTGATTGTTTATTGTATAGTTGTCTTAGTATTAAGACTATTAGTTATTGATCTGCTATTATTATCTACAAAAAGAACTTTAAGTAGTATTTTAGACATCAATTTTGTAAGATAACCAATAATGTTAAATTCTAGTCTTCAAGGAACTCTAGGAAACCAAGAAAGTGGTACTTGAAATGGCTAAGGGTAAGAAGGAAGCTTCATACCTTAGTCAATGGGTAACTGATTGGATAGGCTCACCTTACTTAGTAGTTAGTTTAGTGACTGTTATCTAAGAAGATAGACAACGAGCTAAAAATAGCCTAACCAGAGATTGTAAGCAGCAAGAACGAGGCAATGGTCAGTTTGGCTAAGTTAATACCCTAACTCAACCACCCCGAGTTGAAGGAATGGGTAAGGAAACTAGGCAAAGGCTAGCACTTGAAGAAATTAAGGAAGAAGAGGAAAGAGACAATGAAGTGGAGGAATATTATGAGCCTGAAGAAAGGAATGTACGAACCCCTAGAGTTAAAGGGTTAGGGATGAGTATTCCAAGCTTTTTTGGAAGTAGTAATGCTAAAGACTACCTAGATTGAGTAGATAAAATTGAGAAGGAATTTAAATGCCATAAAGTACCTAATAATATAAAGGTTAGACTTACTATGTTGGAGTTTACTAGTTGTGCTACCCTACAATGGAAGAACTTGTAGGCCACTCGAAAAAAAGAAGGAGAATGTGAACTTAGGAGTTGGGATGAGATGAAGAGGGTCATAAGGAGGAGATTTGTGCCAAACTATTATTTGTAGGATGCCTTCAACAGATTACAAGAGTTGAGGTAAGGAGGATCGACTGTTAAAGCTTATGTTAAGGAATTCCAGATGTTAATGATCCGATACGAAGTTAGTGAGCCAGCGGACCGAACTATATCTTGATTCATCAGTAAACTAAAGTATGAGATTAGAGATATTCTAGAAACCATGGATATTAGGTCACTTGATGATGCAATTCGAGCCACCTAAAGGATAGAAAGGCACCAAAGAAGACAGCTCTAACGACCCATCAACCAACTAAGTAATAGCTGACCTATTCTGAGCAGACATATGTCAATAGAACCAAGTAAGGTTGTTGAGACCTGACCTACTTAAACTACCCAAGCAAAGGAAAAGGAAGTCCTAAGGAAGTTCAAAAGAGGCCAAAGTTCGAGCAAGAAGACAAGTAAGATCAAGTGTTTCAAATGCCAAGGCTTTGGACATATGGCCACTTAATATCCAAACAGAACAACAATGGTAATCTGAGGCAAAGTGCCAACAATTGAAGTAAATAGTACTAATGAGGAAGTAGATGAGCTAAAAGAAGACGAATGGACCGAGTTATTCAAGGAGGAAGTTATCTATACTGAGGAGGGTAACTTTACACTAGCCACTCTAGTGTTGAGAAGGACAATGAGTGTTAGTCTTGCGCTCGAAGTCGAACAAAGCAAAAATCTCTTCCATATCAGAAATAAGGTGAATGAGTCACTGTATGCTTTAATCATTAACAACGGGAGCTACACCAATGCAACCTTTGCATTTATGGTCCAATAATTGAAATTGCTGATCAAGCCCTACCTAAAACCTTACAAGCTACATTGACTTAGTAATAAAAGAACCCTACAAGTGAACAAACAGGTATTCGTGCCAATCTGCTTTAGTAATTATGGAGATGAAGTACTCTGTGATGTTCTGCCTATGAGTGCATCCTACATTCTACTTAGACAACTGCAAATGTTCAATTAAGTAGTGATATATGATAAAAGGAGGAATACATGTTCCCTAGAGCACGAAGGTAATTGAGTCTTATGACTGTTGAGCAAGTAAAAGTTGTGCAATCCCAACTAAGCCGAACCATGAAGAAAGAGGCTTTAGTAATAACCCAAGCTGAGTTGAAAAGAGAGACGAAGCTCAAAGGACCGACCTCTTTGCTGGTCCGAAGAATACTAGAGAAGAGGTTTGAAGAGAGGGAGCAACCCGCCGAGGTGAAAACATTATTAGAAGAGTTCACCAATCTATTCTCAAATGAACTATCAAACGGTTTGCCTCTAATCTAAGGTGTCAAACATGCAATTGACTTGCAACTAAGAGCCTCACTACCAAATAAGCCTATCTATAGGCTGATTCCTAAACAAGCTATAAAAGCAAGTAAATAAGCTAATCAAGAAGAGGTATGTGCATAAGTCCCTTAGCCCCCGTACCGTACCAGCCTTGTTTGTGCTAAAGAAAGATGAGTTTTAGAGAAATATAGAGATAGCCAAGCAATTAATCAAATCACCATCAAGTACGGGCATCCCGTACCAAGACTTGATGACATATTGGATGAGTTAAGTGAAGCAAGAGTGTTCTCCAAGATTGACCTCAAATCTAGATATCATCAGATCCAAATGCAAGAGGGTGACAAGTGGAAGACCACATTCAAAACATGCCATGGATTATATGAATGGCTTGTAATGCCGTTTGGACTGTCCAATGCGTCAAGCACATTTATGTGCTTGATGAATCATGTGTTCCGAGAATTAATAAGGAAGTTTGTCGTGGTTTATTTTTATAACATCTTAGTATATAGCTCTAACCTAAAGGCTCACCAGCAGTATCTTTGAAACGTTTATGCAAAACTCTGAGCTAAATAACTCTACGCCAATTTAAAGAAGTGTAACTTTTGCTAATCCGAAGTGATGCTGTTAGGATTTGTTGTAAGTAATGGTAAGAGTTTATGAAGAGAAGATTAGAGTGATCATTGAATGGCCAGTGCCAACCACTTCAGCTAATAGGAGGAGTTTCCATGGGTTAGTATCATTCTATCATAGGTTTATAAAGAATTTTAGTATAATTATGGTCCTACTCACCGAACTCTCAAAGAAGAATGTTGAATTCAAATGGAGAGAAAAGAAGCAAAGGAGTTTTGACAAAGTATTTGAAGTAGAGTATAATGCATCTAGACTAGGCATAGGTACCATGCTAATGCAAAAAGGCCGACCTATTGCTTACTTTAGTGAGAATTTTCAAGGAGCTTCACTTAATTATTTTGCTTATGACAAGGTATTTTACTTCTTAATTCGAGCCTTAACAATATGGTAGTATTATCTGTTATCTAAGGAATTTATGATCTACACCAATCATAAATCCTTGAGTTATTTGAAGAGTTAACCCAAGTTGTCCTGAAAGCAAGCCAAATGGGTTGAGTTCATGGAGGATTTTTCTTATGTCATAAAATATAAGAATGGAAAGAACAATGTAGTGGCCGATATACTATTGAGATGACATTCTCTCCTGATGAACTACAGACCAAGCTGCTTGGCTTCTTAACAATAAAGAATTTATATGCTGAAGATCCATACTGTGGTCCCATCTATGCTAAATGCGAGGAAGGACAAACACTAGATAACCATCACAAGGAAGACAAATACTTATTCAAGAAGAAGAGGCTATATATCCCAACTTGTTTCATGAAAGAATTGCTAGTACATGAAGCCCATGAAGGAGGATTAACAAGACACCTTGGCCAACACCAAACCCTTGTGGTACTATGTACAAGATTCTTTTGGCTAAGGATGATGAGAGATGTGCAATCCATCTTGGAAAAGTGTGTGACCTACTGAAAAGCGAAGACTTGAGTCGAACAAAGGCATTATCTACCCTTACCAATCTCGACCAAACCATGGTTTAAGCTAAGTATGGATTTCATGTTAAGATTACCAAGGATATCCCAAGGGAAAGACTCCATCGTGTTGGTTAGGGATTGATTTAACAAGATGGCACGTTTCATGTTTTGTTCGAAAACTAATGATGCTTTGGTTATCTCTTTTCTTTTCTTATAGGAAATAATCAAGCTTCATAGAGTACCCAAAGCCATTGTTTCCAATTGAGACCCAAAGTTCATGAGCCATTTTTGGAGGACACTATGGAGACGAATAGGATCTAAGCCATAGTATAGTATGTCCTGCCATCTACAAACTAATGGACAGACTGAGGTTATCAATAGAACAGTGGGAACTTTACTACAGGTTATTGTTAGATGAAACATGGCTAATTGTGATTTGCGTCTGCTTATAATTGAGTTTGCTTAGAATAAGATTGTCAATAGCATGATGAACATGCCTCCCTTCAAGGTTGCCTATGAGTTTAACCTTGAGCTCCCAATGGACCAAATACCCTTATCAAAGCCCAATGACGACCTACTTACTGCAGAGAGAATCAAGGCCATCAAAGCCATACGCTAGAAGGTAATAGAGCAATTAAGCTGAGCTACTGCTAAGCTCAAGAGACGAAGCCGAGGACAAAAGAAGAGAAGATTTCATCCGGGTAATCTAGTTTAGATCCACCTTAGCAAGGAACGATTTCTGAACTTAAGGAAGAGCAAGTTATCTCCTAAAGCCGATGGACCTTATAAAGTGCTTGAAAAGATCGGTCCTAATGTCTACAGGATTGAATTACTAAAGGAATACAACGTCTCGAACTCCTTCAACATTATCAATCTCCTTTCGTACACTCCGGAGGATGAACAACCTAGAGTCAAGCTAGATTTGATCCCAAATCTCTCATAGTCCAAAGGGGATAATAGGGATTACAGAGCAATCATACGCTCCTAAGCTCGTAGGCTTGCTTAAGTGGCCTGCCAAGCTATCCGAAGTAAATTGAGTGTCAAGGAGTAGTGCATACCCTAATCCAACCTATCGAGTTACTTTACTCTCTACATCATCTAAAAAGTTGCTGAGGTAACTAGCTAACATGCTGAGTCAACCCCTATGCCACACACCAGTCCAAGCATCAAATCAAGATACAGCCAACCTCACCAATACCAAAGCCGAACTGATAGTTGTTAAGAGCTGATCACCTGAAGTTAACCTGAAAATGAATCACCCCTGAACTAACCCTTGTCCAGTCCCAACTATTTGAGCTGCCAAACTGCCAACATTGACCTGACCTTACTCAGCTAACAATGTCATTAAGACCATAAAATGAGTAAACTATGCTCATGATATCCTTTTTCTAACATCTGTAATGTCCTTTCTGCCAACAGATATTCTCTTTACACAATTACATTGATACCCTTTTAAATTTTTCCCATTTTCCTTAACGTATAAGAATCCTTTTCTATAATTTACTGTAACCTAAGATTTAAATACTTATATATTGTAATGGCTGCAATAGAGAGAGAATAGATTGAAATTTCCAAACATACTCTCTTGAGCTAAGTGTTCTATTGCTTACTATCAAGCTATTTTTATCTAGCTCATTGAGTGTGGACTAGTGGCCAGTGACTTCCGATCACACTTGTGCATCATATCAAGTGCAATCCAAGCTCAAGTAAGGTATTGGTGCATCATACCTATCATTAATGTATGAAGACCCTTACTCAACCTTCGACTATCGTTTGTCTTTTAGACCATCTCGTGGTTCGGACCTACCTCATTAGTTCATGTGATACTGAATGTTGTGTGTTCATCTACACCAAGTCGTATTAGAAGAGGCTAAACAAAAATATTAGTGCAAAAAATGAGCCTTAAGTCAAAAGTAAGGCTTTCACAATCTGTAGGAGAATTTCTCATTTTACCCCTTTAAATAAAACCTTATAATTTTTTCTTGCCACTCCTTTTAATTTCCATGGCCTTAACATTTTCCTTTATAATGGATTTTATGTTTCCCCCCCTCCAACAAGAACATTCATCCTTAAAAGTTACTTAGATTACTGAAAAGATCTAAATACTTCCTTCTCATCTCCTCTTCTAACTCCCATATAGCCTCTCATTCAATCTAGTTAGTCCACTAAACTTTGAAATGTCTTATAATTTTTCCCCTTAACCTTTGCTCTCTATGTCAACAATCTTAAGGGGTCTCTATACTATTGTAAGATTTAGTTGAACTTCCAAAGGCTCCAAAGTTGTCGCTTAGTCCAAATACGGTATAAACTTCTTTAGCATTAATACAGAAAAAAACATTATGTACTCCAACGAACTAAGGTGGTAACTTCAACCAATATACCACATCCCCAATTCTCTCTAAAATCACATATGGTCTTACATATTGAGGGTCCACGTTACCCTTTAACCCAAATTTGATCACTTCTTTCATGGGAGAAATCTTAATAGTGCTTAATTACCAACTTGAAACTCTAAGGTCTTCTTCTTTTATCTGCATAACTCTTTTAGTGACTTTAAGCTATCAACATCCTCTATCTAATCAACCTTACCTTATCCAATACATCTTGAACTAATTTCGATCCTAGCACCTATTTCTCTCCTACTTGATCTTAATGCGACAATAACTTGTACTTTCTTCCATAAAAAGTTTCATAGGGTGCCATATGTATGGTTGTCTAGTAACTGTTATTTTAGGTAAACTCTACTAAAGTAAGCATTCGTCCTACTTTCTACTAAAGTCTAAGACATAAGCCCTCAACGTGTCCTCTAGAATCTGTATAATTAATTCTTTCAAATTGCTTATCTATTTGCCAGTAGAAAGCAATACTAAACTATACCTTAGTCTGTAAAGATTTTAGCAAACTTCACTAGAATTGTTCACAAACCAAGTGCCTTTATCAAAAGTGATGGATATTAGATCCACATGTAGCTTCACTATCTCTTGCATATATAACTTTACCAGCTTTTATAGTCTATAGCTCAAATTTATCAATATGAAGTGTGCTAATTTGGTCAATCTGTCAACCGTTATCCATAGTGCATCATGCTTCTCTTTGGTCTTGGGAAGATAGGTGACAAAATCCATAAACATATGTTCCCATTTCTAAGTTGGCACTAGTAAAGGCCATAACTCTCCTGTTGGCCTCTTATGCTCAATCTTAACCAACTGATATGTAGAACAATTGGAAACATACTCAATGATTTCCTTCTTCATATTGTTCCACCAATAATGCTCCTTCAGATCTTTATACATTTTCATACCACTCAAGTATATTGTATACCTAGAGTAATAAGCTTCTTTAAGAAGTTCTTTTCTCAACTCTAGATTGGTAGGTATACATTGTCTAGTTCCAGACCTAAAAACCCCATCTGAACCCATACTAACTTTGTTGCCTGACCATGCACCACTTTATCTTTAATCTCTTGTATTTCCATATCTTTCGTTTAAGCAACCTTCAACATATCAATCAAAATAGGCTAAATGTATAGTGTAGCTAATGGTGCTTCTACTTCACCTATCAAGATCTTTAGTTCTAGTCACCTACGTCTTCAAGCAAATGCCTCTAACTAATGATTAAACTGGCTAAATTGCCTCATTTCTTTCCACTCAATGCATTCGCTACTACGTTTGCCTTACTAAGATAATGCTAGATGTAAACCTTAAATAACTAAATACTTTAGAGATGAACTCGAAACCACTAAGGAGAGATTGAAGAGATAATTTTGAAATTGGCTAGTATAAAGATTAAAAAGATAGCTAGATTGAAAGTAGTATATCAAAATATTTTGATTATCAACCTTAAACCCTATTTCCTTTCAACAATAACTCTTACTAATCAAATATATTAGGAGATTTCTTTTACTAAACATAGAAATTTAGTACAGCTATCCATAGACTAAGAAATTAATCTCCATCCTTCTTAATGTAAAGCTATCTATATTGACTAAGAAACTTAACAAGCATAACAAGAAAACACTTTTAGATGATTAATTCTACTAAAATTTTTAGAAATTAAAACAAAAAGGGATCATAAAGATAAAAAGTAAAAGATAATCTCATATCTCCATTTGAGGTCACGAAGACTTTACTATCAAATCCCTAACCAAGCTATCATAGCAGACAAATTCTAAAAGGACTTTAACATACTCTATTTGAAGTAACTAACAAATAACTAAACTAGTTAATAAAACTTGCTAACTAAATATAACTAAGCCATCTAGTTTGACTAAAAAAGAATTTCAATTAATCGAGATTCTTCATGCATTTAAGTGTGAATAATGAGAACTTAGTCAATACTCATAAAAAGAAAAATAAAACAAATCCTACAAGCATGTAGCGTTGAAGACATCTTGCAACAACTAAATATGAATAGATTTCTCTAACTAGACTAAGTGAGACTAGTTGAAATATAACCAAATCATTTCAAATAACTAACTAACTAAAAAACAACAATAGTAACAATCCGAAATTGCTAGATTTCTTCCCTCGTTTACAAATTCTAACAGCCTAACTTGATCCATTATTGTACTAACCCCCTAAATTTTCCATACATAAAGTCAAAGAAAATAAATGAATCTGTGATCATAATATATTTTCAAGTATGATAGGGTAAACATTCAATGAAAGTGTCTAATGGTAACAAATGGGATGCTCCATAAATAAGCCAAAAGCACAATATACTGTATCGTCACATTCTATAACAAATTTACTCACATCATTTTCACCATTTATCTTCTATGATCTTCCTACATCAAGCTTCCATGGTGCGTTCATAAAGTTCAACTTTCAAATTCTTTAACGAATAGGATCATTTAGAGCATTAAGGTAAGCCCTTAACACTACACTACTCTTCCTTTAAACAACCAGAGAATAAATGTTCCTTACCAAACATGGTAGTAGCAAACGTCATGCATATTTCATGGAATCCCACATGTAGTAAGTTTTCTTAAACACACACGCACGCACGTACGCGCACGCGCGTGCGCGCACACATACACACACACAATATATATGTAATATAAGTCATCATCCTAGTCCTTTCTTAAAAAGAAAAAACTAATAATAAATATCTTATAATCAATTTTTATTTTTTTACTAACGAAAAAGAGTAACTTTATGGATTATTCTTCTACTTATCTAAAATATTTGATACGTTTAGTTCATAGAATAAAATAACAAGGTAATTAAATTGCAATTACCAAGAAATGGAATAGATGTATAATACAATGTATTGAATTAGCATTACACCGTTTGGTTTGAATAATATAACTAGGAATATGAACTGAATAGAAGCTAAAATATCCAAACTACCCTCCATTAGATTAAACAAACAAAATCAACACACTAACAGAAAACCCCCTAAATCGATGGTCTTGTAGTCATCATCCCTCTTTCACTCCTCAACCTCTAAGCCTATACATGAAGAAACAAACGTCACCATCCAAGTACAAGTCGACTGTCATCGTCCCTCTTTTGCCTAAACCAATACATTTGTGCTCTTTGACCTGACTCGTTCCCCCACTAAAGGCCAACTCCCTAACCTATAGAGGTTCAAGGATGAGCCTTAGCACAAGTCAACTATCATCAGAAAAGAAACACATAGCAAACATGTTAATACACACTGCAAGGTGAATAGCGTCACTTACTTATGCTTCAAGAGAGCTTTAATGTGAGTAGAGGATGACGATGGGTTTAGGGCTGTAACCTTCAAATCATAGCTTGATTGGAGTCAATGAGAGGAGAGAAATGGGGTCTTTCCATATCTAAGGAGTTAACAAACCAAGATAGGTTAGGGTTTCATCCAATGTAGTTGTGAAATTAATGGAGGAAGTTAGAAACCCTAGAACAATGGTGCTTGTGAGGAGTGTTGCTTGTGGTTTGATGTTTTTATTGGAGGGAAAAGGTTGTAAATTTGGAATTTTTACAAGGGCAACGTTGGAATAAAGCAAGTCATACAAATTGGGAATGCAAATTCCTCATCACCTCTATGGAATTCTAATTCCCTACATTAGCGGAGAAGACATTCTTAGGGAATTGAATGATGGGAAGGCAAATGCCATCTAAATAAGGGAATTAGGGAAGTAGTTGGGGAATAAGGGGTCTCCTACTAAATGTATCAATTATGTTTCCAGGTTACCATAATTATCTTAATACCTATACCAGAACTCTCCTTACATATCAATGAGCATATTGTCAACCTCTTAGAAATCATATTATGTCATATTATAATATGAGCTCTTTCTACATATAGTATTATAATCATAATGCATTTCATTATTAGGTTTCCTAAAATAACTATTTGACAATGCCAATTAATATTTTCTTCTATTTTTATTATGATACATTAATTTTGCATTGAATAGACTAAATACATAATTGACTCAATTTATTCATGAATTTATTTTGACATACCATGTTCATCTACTTACTTCCCTCTATACAATCCATAATTGAGCTTAAGACTACCAATAATCGAGGTCATAAAAAGGACCAATGATGTAGATAAGCTAGGAAGGATTAAAGATGGCAATGAGATTGAATATCATATCTCAAGAGATTAAAATCAAGTTTTGAAGGGGGGAGGGGAAGAAAATACTATGATTAGTGTGCCAACACCCCCATTTACCCTTCAAATGCTATTTAGTATTCATTTATTTTGTTTGCCTTTTTATGGTCCTTGTATTACTAATATCACCAATATAGTCACCAATCAGATTGGAGATTTTCATCCTTACTTAAGTGAGAATCACCAATGTAATCACAATCTAGTTTTATAACAATGATATTATGCATTTAATTATACATTTTTTAGGTTTATTTCCATTTAACCGTACTACGTGGAGTGGTCATCTAATCTTTATTTTTTTATTCATTTCATGGCTTCAAACCTCTTGAACTATTTTGCTAGAAATGGATACTTCAATTGAGCTATCAAGTAACTATATGTGTTTGTTAATATAGTGTTTTTTTTTTTCTTTTCAACATTGTTATAAACAACAAATATAGGGAATATTTTTTTTAGTACAATAGTTTATGTTTTTACTTGATTGTTTCTATTTATTAGAAAGAGTAAGTAAATGATCAATATTTATCTAAAAAAAAAAACTTTTTATATTGTTTATAAAAGGAAACAAATGTTATGGTTATTAGTTTGCTTTACTTTTGGGCTCAATAGGGAAACTTATATTATGTAAGAATAATTAATTTTTTATATGTCTTGTGCATAATAATTTTCATTGGTACGGAATTCACTATAAATTTGTGTTCTTACATATGAATATGTGATATAATTTTTATCAAGGCTGGTTTTTTCCTCCCGATTTTATATAAATTTGTTTTCTTTAAACTAATCAATATTAAATACTACCTGTTTAATATTGACCCTCGACTAGGGTTTAAAGCAAATTAATTCTTTTAACTTTGAAAACATTTTTTGAGTTGTTAGCCGACCAAAGTCGAGAAAAAGAGTTAAGTTATAATTAATTGGGTAAATTGATTATAACCTAAATACCAATCATTCGATAAAACCGATTTTTTTGTTAAAGCAATTTTTGAAAAATCTAGATTCAAGGGCTAATTTTTTAAATTATAAACGAGTATTGCTTTTAATATCTCTGAATTTGAATTTACCTTTCAATATACCCATATAATGAAATCTATCTACATTTTAATTCTATAAAAAATAAAGCGATCAATTATGGAAAAAGAAAAAATTTCCATATTTTAAGTTGTCTCATAAGTACGGGTGCCTATGTACCCGTTATTTGGGGATTAGACTTTCATAATTCGTTTAACGAAAACTTTAGTGAGTTGATTAATTTTATCGGGTTTACGTTTTTACCGTTTTAAGTTTATTTAAGGAAAATTTTCTAAGCGTCCTAATTAGGGTTTTATTTTTGGAAATTTTAAAGAAAAAGTCCTAACTTGGAAAGAGGATCAGTTGTTTTCATTTATTTTTGGAAAAAACTGATTTTCTAAGTGTCAAAATGATTTTCGTTCACTATCTTATTTATTTTTTATTTTTATTATTATCATCATTATTTTATACTATCTTATTTATTTATTTCATTTTATCTATTTCTGTTATTTATTGTCTTAGTTTTAACCAAGAATATAAAAATAGAAAAACAAACCAAACTACTATGTCCTCTTTATCTTTTCTTTTCTTTTTTTTACTTTTTCTTTTCTCTTTTTTTCTTTTTCTTTTTTTTTAAAATTTTTTTCCTTTTTTTTTTACATTTACAAATACATGAGTAATAAATAAATAAAAGAATAAATAAATAAAATTACATAGACCGAGTTGGCTTTGGTTCGACTCAGGTAACTCTAAACTCCTCTTTAGCAACAGCTTTGTCAAGGTGGTTTTAGATAGTTATCGACATCAAAACAAGCGAGAAACGAGAGATTTATATCTTTTGTATAGGACTTAGGGGGGTAAGGGTAAGCTCAATACCTTGATGTTTAGTGGTCGTTTAGGTAGTAGTCAGAGTTAATGGTTTGTAGTGGTTGTCGATAGTGGCATGCAGTAGTTGCTAGAAGTGAATGGAAGGTTGGGTCTTGGTTTTTTTACCACCACGAAGTCAGTCGTGGTGGTAGTTTTCGAAGATGATGCTTAGAGAAAGAGAATTCTAGAGAGGGAAATCGTACTAGAGAGAGAAAGCTTCGATTTTTGCTTATCTAGAGTGTTTTGAAGCTTTGTTATGTTTGAAACATAATCCCTATGCCTCAATTTATAGTGTTTGATCTTTGTTTAAGCTTGGAAAGCCTTGAAATTGAATTAATTCAAAGATTTGAATTAATAAACTTTTGACCTGGAGAATGATTTTTTCCAATTTTTAAGCTCAATTTAATAGCATAATTAATTGAATTTGGTTGATTTTTCTATCCCGATTCAAAGTATGTCAGGTGTATTATACGATTTCACCATTGATTCGGTAAAATCATATAATAAATGGGGTAAAAAATAACCCTAAACCAAGCACACAAAGAAGGAAGCTTGCTGGAAATCTAGAAAAAAAAAATAAGGAAGGAGAAGACTAGGGGTGCAAGTCACATGTGGGGCACGTCCTATACGCATGTCAAAAAAAAAAAAAAATGGGGCACGTAACCCCCCTACCCCCTATTGTACTTCAAGTTTCCTTCTCTTTTTTTTTTTTAATAAATAACTAAATACTAAAATTAAATACTTAAAAAAATCCTACCTTAATTGCACATTATTATTATNGCGTTTTCATAAGCTTTTTCTCTGATCTAGTCTAGCTGGTTCAATTGGAGCAATCGCTTTTCACCTACAGCTTGTAAATCAAAATTAATGTATTTTATGGCCCAATAGGCCTTGTGCTCGGGCTCTATAGGTAGGTGACATGATTTACCATAAACAATTTTGTATAGGGACATCCCTATAGGGGTTTTAAAAACTGTCCTATAAGCCCACAATGCATCATCAAGTTTTAGAGACTAATCTTTCTTGAATACATTGATAGTCTTTTCTAGGATATGCTTTATCTCTCTATTGGATACCTCAACTTGTCCACAAGTTTATGGATGATATGAGGTGGCAAGTTTATGAGTGACTCCATATTTTGTTAATAGTTTTTGAAATTGCCTATTACAAAAATGCAACCCCCTCATCACTTATAATAGCCTTAGGTACCCCAAATCTGGAAAAAAATGTTTTTTGTCAAAAAATTTATTACTACTTTGGCATCGTTAGTTTGTAGAGCTATTGCTTCTACCCATTTCGATAGATAATCTACTGCTAAAAGTATATATTTGTTTGAAAAAGATAAAGGGAAAGGACCCATGAAGTCTATTCCCCATATATCAAAAAGGTCAATTACTAAAATACTCTTTTATGGTAATTTATGTCTCCTAGAAATATTCTCGATCCTTTAGCGTTGGACACAAGATATAACATAATTCCTACAATTACTAAACAAACTAGGCCATTAAAATCCACAAGATAAAATTTTAGTTGCAGTTCTTTCCATACTAAAGTGCCCCCCTACTTCTTTAGAATGATATTGTTGAATTATGCTAGCTATTTTGTTTCAGGAACACAATGTCTAATTACTTAGTCAGCATAACTTTTAAAAAGATATGATTCATCCTAAAAATAAAATTTCACATCATGTAAAAACTTCTTTTTCTTTTGAAATGAGAAACCGTATGATATTATTTTACTAACTAGGTAATTGACTATATTAGCATACTAAGGTAATCCTCGGATCTCTACTATATACAATTGTTCATCAAGGAACTTTTCATTAATGGGTGACTATAAACATTTCAATTGTAATCGAGATAAATTATTAGCAATTACACTCCCTTTTTATCTCTAATTTCAAGGTCAAATTCTTACAGTAATAAGATCCATCGAATTAACCTAAGTTTAGCATCAACTTTAGCAAATAAATATTTTAGAGTAGCATGGTCTGTATATACTATGATCTTAGAACCTATAAGATAAGGCCTAAACTTATCACAAGCGAATACAACTACTAAAAATTCTTTTCTCTATCATGGCATAGTTTCTCTGTGCCTGATTTAAAGTTCTACTCGTATAGTATATAACATGAAATAACTTACCTCTCATTTGCCCAAGTACTACTCCTACAGCATAGTCGCTAGCATCATACATCATCTCAAAAGGAAGCTTCCAATCCAATGCAACAATCACTGGTGCCTAGTTCTTCATAGTATCAAGCTTTGATTTCTAACACCTGTTCCCTACCTTCTTCTTCAAGTTCATCGTCATTGCTCCAATCATCTAAATCCTTAAGAACCGATTCCTCAGCATCCAATCCTACTTTCTCTTCTATAGACTCATAGGTAATCTCATCAAAAATGTCAATAGTGTAACAGGATTTGCAATCATTAAAATGCTTTATGGCATCATAAACATTAAATGTTACCAAATCATCCATAACTCTTAAAGTCAGCTTACCCTATTCCACATCTATTAATGCCTTACCTATTACAAGAAACGATCTGCCCAAGATCATGGGTACCTTTCTGTCTTCTTCCATCTCTAAGACTAAAAAGTCGATTAGGAAGATAAATTTGTCTACCTTCACCAAGACATTCTCGACAATACCCCTTGGGTATTTAATACTCCTATTAGCAAGTTGCAAGGTGACATGAGTCTCCTTGCAATCTCCAAGTCCCAGCTTTCTGAAAATAGACAAGGGCATTAAATTTATACTTGTACCTAAATCAATAAGAACCTTATCAAAGGGAAAATTTCCTATAGTGCAAGGAATAATAAAAATCCACTGATCTCTTTGTTTTCTAGGCAGGGTGGACAAATTTTTCTACAAGATCATAGATCACTCCCCTGTAAGCATTACTGGCTCATTCCCATTAATCTTTCTCTTCTTGGTGAGTAACTCCTCATGAATTTAGCATATGAAGGCATCTACTAAAGTGCTTCTACAAAAGGAATGTTGATTTGTAGCTTTTTGAAGACATCTAGGAATTTGGCAAATTAAGCGTCTAGCTATTATTGCTTCAATCTTCCAGGAAAGGGGACTGAATGAACATACGGTTTCACTTCTAGTGACTTCTGCGTTAGTTCCTCTTCCACCTCCTTCCCTTTTTCTACCTTTGGAATCTCCACCTTTTCTTCAACTCGTCTGTCAACTGTTTCTAGTGCTTTTCTACTCTTCAGCATAATAGTATTGACACCTTTGGGATTCTCTTCAGTATTGTTGGGTAAAGACCCTGATGGTCTGTTACTCAATTGTTAAGAAATCTGGCTAATCTGATTCTTTAGGTTTCAAATAGTCATCTATTGATTCTGTAGCAAGGTGTCAGTCTTTTGCATATAACTTAACATGAGCTCTTCCATTCTAGACTGATTTTACTAAAGTGAAGCATTCTGAACAGGCCCTTGCTTCTGGAATCCAAGTGGTGGTTAGAATGCATTGTTCTCATTTCTCTATGAAAAATTTGGATGATTATGCCATCCAAGATTATATGTATTTGAATATGGTCCTTGATTGCCACATTGAAAATTGTTGACAAAATTCACCTGTTCTCCACTGGTTAGAGTTGAGTGGTTCCTAGTTAAGCACTCAAGAGTCGAATAAGGTCCTGAACATAACTCACAAAAACAATAGGGTTAGCATTAAAAGACTATATTAAGGTGAGTTTACTTACCTAAGTAGTAAGAGCTGCAATCTGAGCTATTAATTGAGATACAATGCTATTGTCACTAGCTGCTACCACTCTTAGCTTGCTTCTCTCATTTTGCCAGTTATGTGTACTGGAGGCCACCTCTTCTATCAGTACCCTTGCTTCATTATATGTCTTACCCATTAGAGTACCTCCAGTTGCAGCATCAACTAGAGACCTCAATGTCTCATCCAGATTGAGATAGAAGATCTCAATTAGGAGATTGTATAGCAAGCCATGATGTGGGCATTTTCTGATCGCCTCCTTGAATCTCTCCCATGCTTCGTAAAGTGACTCACCACTAAACTTGGTAAAGTTGGTGATATCATTCCTTAATTTTATGGTCCTAGCTGGTAGGAAAAATCTCCTTAAGAACTTTAATGAAAGATCAACCCAGGTGGTGATAGATGCTTGTGGCAGTAAATGAAACCAAGCTCTAGCTTTATCCCTTAGTGAAAAGGGAAAGAGCTGTAATCTGATAACTTTGTCTGTTACATTAGTCATCTTCACTATATTGTAGTATTGAAGGAATCCTGCAATATGCTCGTTAGGACTTTCATTGAGATATCCTCCAAACTGATTCATCTGAACTATCTAAATAATGGACAGCTTCAACTTAAAGTTGTTAGCCCGAATAGTGGGCCTCCTTATAGCCGAACCCATTACCGTAGGTACTGTATAATCTCATAGTGCTCACAGAACTCCTTATATCTGATTATTACCCTCATTACTTGCCATCTCTTCTATCCTTCTTTTGTTCTCTCACCTCAATCGATGTAAAGTGCACTCTATTTCTGAATCTAGTGGTAAAATTTCAACTCTTCTACTCCTGCACATAAAACACTTACAAAGAGAATAAAAATAACACACATCGTCAACTACGCCTAAATTACCAATAGAACTAAAAGGTTTAATATTTCCAATCCCCAACAACAACACCAAAAACTTGATTCACTTAAAAAATATATATATAAATAAATCATGAATACTCTAGTAAGTATACTGAGTCGGAATCATATAATATAGAGAAAGTAAGGTTGTCGATTCTTTGAGGACTAAGAAATTACTAATCCTATGTTAGTTCTTATCAATATTCAGGCAATCAAAATTAAATTAATTAATCCAATAATTACTCTAAAACTTTTGAAAAAAAAATAATTATGAAAAATCTAAAATTAAGCAATCAATTAAGAATTGTAGGAAAACAAAATCCACCCTAGATTATGCCAATCAAATTGTTATTTTGTTATATAGATTAATAGTTATATGGTCATTCAAGTGAAATTATTATACCTTAAAACTTAAGGATTTAAACTCCTAATTAATTAGTCAGCTCCCACATCTTTCAATTACCAATACACTCTAAATTACAATCATATATGTCCTAATACTATGATTGTTTAATATCCTAAATCAATTATCCCTAATGTCTTAGTGAATGATGAATCGCCAAACATCACATTAATTTCTGGATAATTTCTAATTAATTCAATTAACTCTACTTCCACATTGATTAATCAAATCAACTAAGAATTTCTAACAAACCCTATATTAATTCCTATATTATTAGGGTTTCTAACAATTATAATCAATTGAACAACTATAATCGAAATCATAGAAATTGTAATCATGAATCATCCATATATCTCTTAATCATATAACATGAATACAATCATCATCTTAGCTATCTAGGGTTTCATCAATTCCCACAAATAAATTTAACCAGCCATGGATTTAGAAACAAAAACATAACTACTAATTGAAATGGCAAAGAAATTCATAATTGAAATCACAAAGAAATTCATAATTGAAATGGCAAAAAAATTCATAATTGAAATCATAAGTAATTCACAGAATTGTACAAGAATAATTGAAATAGATGTCACCAATTCTGTATTGAAAAAAAAAAAATCTTCAATTGCAACTTTAGCTTAGTCTCCAAAGCAAAAGCAAATTCTTCTAAATGATCCAAGCAATTCTCCTAAAGAATTATTCAAGAACTAACTAAAAACTATTATATGACTCTTTAAGTCTAAGGAAAGTATGTTCAAAAGTCCCTCAAACGATAAAACATAAGCTATTTATAAAAAAAATTAAGGTTGACTCACGTGACGCTCTTTTTTTTTTTCATGAAGGCTAGCGATGTAAGTGCAAGACCAGCTCATAGGCCAGTAGCTTAAACATCAAAGGCCGCCGGTGTAAGTTGTAAGCCGGCTGCCTTCATTTCCAACTTACACGTGTTGATTCGAACTTCGTTCCTTTGCTTTAAATTCCTTTAAATCGTCCATAATTCCACTCTTGAATCCTCTAATTCTTGAAATGTCCAAATGAAAATAATTAAGTACCATTTCTTAATGATTTTTATAAAATCAATAATAATGCTATCTTAATTTGCACTTGAAAACATGAAAAATACGCCTTTATCACCCTTCTAAGGTCACTAACCTAAGCGATAGCGTCTCTCAGGAACTAACAACCCTAAGCTAAAATCGATTTGGCATTTTACCTATAATTAGCCTCATGTCTATCTTATATTTACATAAATGCCACTAAGGCATCCTTAGTCATTTTATTTATAACTTTACCACCTTATATAAATAGAACACTTGTATAGAGTTTAAGAATACACAGACTTTTGACAATTAATGAAAAACCCTTAAGACTTTCCTCTTAGAAAACTCTCCTCTACCCGCTCTTATCAATCCCTTTAATAAGGATTGTGGCGAGCAACCCTATCACTCGAACCGATGCATCACATCCAATGAGTCTTATGTCACATCCCGGTATAGCACAGGATGTACCATCACACAGGAATACCTGTTGAAAACTTAACTCAACCTACTCATTCATCAAAAGACAACTTTATTTACATAATAAAGGGGTTGCTACATTAGAGTTCAGCTGGATATTCTGTTATAACTTATGTGTACAACATAATATTTACATCAAAATATGAACCAACTTTTTGTTTCCTTTATTCTCTTCACAATAATAGGATTCTTGGCTTAATACAGGTTCTATACAATAGTCGCTGACTCCGACTCACGCTCTCAGTATACATATCACCCCTAAGTGTTGGGCCCTTCACAATATAGTTAACCTAAGGATAAAAAATTTTATCCCCTCGGTTACTAAAGTTAAATAAGAGTAGATAATAAATAACATAATATAGATAACATGATAGAAAATACTACATATCACAATTGAAACATTTCAATCATAACTCTCAATTTCAACTTCACATATGCATTCACCCAACCAGGCACTTATTGCCAACAATGCAACATACTATGCTCATGCACGTAGCATGCATTGGTACCGATATCCTATGCCCTCCAAACTTCTTTCGATTAGTCAACATAATTAGGCATCTAGATACAACATCCAGAAACTTAAGGCAATAAGGAGCTGCCTAGGAGTAGAACCCCCACCAAATTGGACTACACACTATAGTCTACCATTTTCAAAAAGGTCAATAAGAAGTTTCCTGGGAGTAAGACCCCCAACTTTACAAAATTAGACTATACACTGTAGTTCACCAAATTAAAGTGGCAACACTACCAAATTAGATCACATACTATAGTTTACCAAATTTGACTATCAAAATAGTCACAATGTTTGGGCAATGCAATCTCTATACTTCCAAAAACTGAGTTCATAAAGCCATGCTTTTTCCATAATCATTTAGAAGCCTCATTCTAAAAGTTATGACTCGTAGGTCCCTTTTTATGCCATGCCATGCCATGCCATGCCATGCTATATTATGCAATAGCAACTCAAGAATATTAATCAGCATAATCAATCTCCCAGTTTTATTCAACCTAGTGATCCAATTCTAGTTTTTGAACTCTCCCTAGTGGAATTCTAGTATCTTACTTAGAGTTTACTTAAGTGAACACCTAAAAAATTGAGTTAACAATCACTCAACTTTCTTGGTTAGCACAATCATTCATAAGCACAAATCATCACCAACATGGCAACATAACAATTTAACCAAAATATAATTACTATCATTCAAAATCAACACATCAGCATCTACTATAGTAGCATATCTATTCACCTAAGATATATCCATATTTAATCAACATAATATCAAACAATACACAGTGTTATGTATAGCAATATATCTACTCCAAACATAGGTTGATCCACTTACCTAGACTTAGCAATAACACAATATCCTATACTTCATGACGTAGTCCTTCTTTACTTATCACACTTATGAAAATATGATACAGTCTTTAAATCAAGTACAGGTTGAACTCGAACTATTATAAGTTTTCATTCCCGCGTTTCTAAACTTTGGCTGACCATATCTTTTTCATTTATTATCCGATTTCAGTAAACTTTATATAATCACGATCATTATTTCGAGTGCTATTGATATATATTAAGAATCAAGACTAATCAATATTGCTAAATATCCAAAAATACCCTTTCGTATTATAACTCAATTGTACGTTACTCTAACTCCGAAATTAACCCGAGTAAGCTTTAGTACTGAACTAAAAACCCTAAAAATTATACTTTCTAAACTTGTCTAACAACACTTATTATACCCCAAAGTGTTCGTTTTACGTAATTTGACAAGTATTTTACTAATACTAATTACTATGTTACATATTAAGCTAATATATAAGCTTATGTTAGGAAAAAATGAAATAAATGGTATACAAGCCCGATTAATTTCATGAAAAATTATATAGAATTACAAAAATATGCAAGTTAATTATCGATCGTTAATTATCGATCATCAATTATTCTAAATTGGCTATTACCTATTTTTGCAAAAATAGGGGTTTTAGCTTAGAATTATGCAAAATTAGGGAAAATAAACAAATTTAAGTGTGAGATAAAAACTAAGTATTCTAAACATCATTATAGACATCTAAAAATCAAAACATGTGGCTCATTCATTAATTTCATCAAAAACTAATTATTTCAATAATTCGGTAAAACTGACAATTTTATTCAAAATAATTATAAAAAATAGTAAACATACTTAATTTCAACAATTATTGTTACCACAATTAAATATATATATTAGATGTATTACATACAAAAATTGAGCTTGAAACAACACCATCTAATATTTATAAAAATTTATTCAATTTTCATCCAAACAGAGCATTTTCTTAAGGAACCTACATTTACACTAATTATTTAATTAAAATAAAATTACGATATTAATCTACAACTAAAATAATCCTAGCAAACCAAATTTCATAATTAATTGATAACATTTAATATTTTTAGTAAATTAAACAAATTACAAGTGGAATTTTGGTTCACTTGAATTGGCCGGCTCTAACCACCACACCTTGTTGGAAAGCCTCCTCCAGCCACCCTCTGTTGGTTCTCCAAGCCGCTCTAACTTAGGTGGTGATTTGATACACGAACCACCCTATACCGATTCCAACCCTATATTTTGTTCTATTTTTATTTTTATTTTTATTTTTTTAACTTTTCTAAATTATTTTCTTTCATTTTCAGAGTTCCAAAATATTGAATTTGAGGGTTTGGTTCCTATTTACTTTTTTTGAACATTTCATAATCAAATAAAATTTAAACATGTGTATGACACATGTTAATTTTCCATTTTCCTAAAGGACACGTGTCATTTCCTTATCAAGCAAGTGTTGACTCACCATTTGTAATTAATACTAGCTTAACACATCATTTGATGACTCATCTATGTAATTTTTTATTAATTTTCCATTATTTTACCTTATTTTAATAATTATTTATTATTATATATATGTATTTAATACATATAATGCATACCACATGTAAATACATGTATATTATATATAATTCAACTTCATTTATTATTTTTGTAAGTTAATTAATTTATCTTTAATATCTCGCTATATCTAAAATCTCGAATTTCTCATTTTCAATAATTATTGGCTTTTAATGATAAATTGACTTTACTTAAATTACTTCATCTAACTTTTCTAACTTTATTGTGAAGTTTAAAATAAAACAGATATTATAGCTTGGTGCCCTAAATTTAGGGGCTTGAATCCTAGAGTTATTGAATTAATTGGAAAAACTCAGGGTATTACATCTTACGCCATGTTGGATCTTGTTAATGCGTCATATCCAGCTAAATAGCTTACAGATTTGCTAAACAAACACCTCTCCCCCTCACCCCCCCAATTTATTTTCTTATATTGGTTTGTTGTAACGCCTCTTCGTGTGTTTGACCCTAGAGACACATGATGAAGAGAAGCACCCTATGGGTTCGCTACGACAAATCAGTGAAGAAAAGCACCCTTTGGGTTAACTATGGAGAATTGATTAAGAGAAGTATCCTATAGGCTCGCTATGACAAATTAGTGTAGAAAAGCACCCTTTGGGCTCTCTAAGACCTTGAAGAGAGTTTAATGAATGGAAGATGGGATAGCACTTTAAGAGCTAACTCACCCTAAAAGAGGGGTCATTGCTCTAAGAGCTAGTTAGAATTCTAGCAATAGTGAAAGATGCAAAGTGAGGAAATTAAACTTTTTTGAAAAACTGCCTAATTTGAAAAATATTTACAAATAAACCCTTGGTGAAAACCATTTACGTCAAAAAAGACATTGGGGATAATTTCCTTCATGTGGGAAAAGTGAGAATGACCTAGATTAGTGTGGTTAATTTTTTGAAATTAGATGACATGGATTGAAAACTTAGTTACTTTAGCCAACATGGATTTGGATAAAAGATTTGTAACAAGCTTTTACTCTCTCTCTTCCTTCTTTTTTTTTTCTTAGTTTGCTAATAGGTAAGGAAAAACCTTTCCTCGATAATTGCATGGGGCCTCTTATATTCTCCCCGACCTTGATGCTAAGCCGCCTAGTAGGGCCTTGTGATTTCAAATACCCTTATTTTTAAGGAAAAGGTAACTCATGACTAGTTTAGTCGAAGAAGACTTTCTTGCAAACTCTCGGTCCATATTACACACTATGGTCCCGAAGTTATAGTCCATTTTGCATGTGATAAACCTTGATCAATCTATTAGGTTTTTTTTTATTCAATCATTGTGAATTTAGGCTTTTGGTTAAGAGGTTCCAAAGAGGACTAATGAAAAGGTCTATTTTAAAAGATTTATTTGTTTAACCCAAGTGTACAAGTCAAGAATCTTTTAGGAAAAATAAGAAGTATGCTTACCCCAATTTTGAAAAAATTTTTTATTAAAGATAAATTATCCTTCAAGATCGAAAGAGCTTTATTAAATAAAGATGGTATTGTGGGTGAGAAGGTCTTGTGTTTGTGGCTAAGGATGTGTAAAAGGGCTTTATGTCTTATAGGGTTCATGAGTTTTAGAAAGGGCATAAAGGCTTTATGTTTCTTAGGAATGTTTAGGCTTTAATTATGGGCCTCTAAGCTCTCTTCAATTGGGACCTTTTCTTTTATACACAAGCCCTGATTTTCAAGCTCTTCTTTTTTTTTCATTATTTTTCTTATTTTCCTTTCTCTTTTTTTATTGCCCCCTTTCTTTCTTTATTTATCATTTTGCCCCATTATTTCTTACTCTTCTCTTTTTCTTTGGCCCAAAAAGTGAATATTCATATTGCTAAGTCTTTGCCTTTGAGAGATTTACAACCCTAACCCATAGATTCCAAGCATATGAGCTCGGATGAGGCATGTGTAAGCTTAAGGTCTTTAGAAAGGAGTTGGTCTCTATTTCATGTTAGAGAAAGATAACTTATCAAAAATAAAATTCATCTCTAAGTTAACGTTACTAGGACAAACACAAACTAATTTTATCCTTCTAACCTAATCAATTACCCTAACCTCCGAATTGACCCATTGTAAGGTGGTTCCTGATAGGGTTCAAATTTGAAAGTTCTTCAAATTGGTCTAATGGGTTTAACAATAGATAGCTGTGTTTGGGATTTGAAAATGAATGCTTAACTTCATTTTAATCTACGTATCAAATTCAAAAACGACTTCCTTTAAGGAAAGAGCCTAAAATGTCCTCACTTCGATGTTGCTTAACACTCAAAGTGTTCTTTTTTTTTTTTAGAGGTTAGTGTATAGGATGGAGTTCACCTCTTTTCATTCTAAACCTTTTAAAAGTGAGTTACCGCTTCCTTAAGGAGAGATTTATTTGCCCCAATGTTACTAACACTGCAATCATTCAATTGAAAAGGCAACAAGATTATATTATTCCAGCTATTACAAAGCTATTCAAAAAATAGACTTTATTGAAAACAACTTAATTCTTCTTAGCTACTGTATTAACTTCCTCCATTAAAGCATCCAACTACTTAAGACAACCCATGAGCTTACCAGAAGGCATTGGTATACTCAAAAGAAATGGAGCTTTAGGTGACTCAGTTGAACTACCCCCATGACTTAAAGAAGGATCAACTTGTTGTAGCTCTAGCTGAATGACTTTTGCATCAATCTGGTCTTAAATCTCATTCTTTAATCTCTAGCATTTTTCAGTAGAGTGCCCCTTCTGACCCATATGATAGTCACATCGTACTTCTAGGTCAAAGCTGTATGGTTTGTAATTCGGATTAGGGGCTTCATAGGCTATAATCCTTGCTTCCTTTAGATGATGAAAGATTTGGGTCATTGAGATTTTCAGTTGAGTGAATTGTCTCCTCTAAGTCCCTTAGGCATGTTTTTTCTCACTCCTCCTTGGCTCTTTTCTTCTTAGGCCTCCTTCATTATTTGAGCTTATTGACATTTTAACAGTATTGAACATTGGGTGTTGAAATCTTCAAAGCATTGGGCCCATTGCCATTTCTAGTTTTGTAATGCTCTTTTGTAGTGTGGCTACCTTTTGTTCTATGGCGACCTTTTGTTCTAGATTCGAGAGTCTCTTTCCTAGGTTTGAATCTTGAGATATTTGGAGAGTGGTGATTACCAGGAATAAGATCTGCTACTATTGGGCCATCTCGTGTATCATCTTTTCTAAGAAGGCGATTTTGTCATTAGCCATGTGAACTTGATTAGACGAATTCTTTACCAATTAGCAACTTTTCTTTTCTTTTTCTTTTTCTTTTCTTTTTTTAATGAGAGAGGAAGATAAAGTTTTATTTTACAAAAAACAAAAAAATCTAAATAAAGATAGCGATTTTTTTTTTGTTTTTGGGTTCTATTTACAAGCTTGTGAGATTTATTTATATTTTCCTAAGTGAGAGAAAAAAAAATGGTTAAGTGAGTTCTATTAAAGGACTATTTACAGGGAAGGGGATGCTAAAGAATGAAGAACGATAAACTAAAAAGAAAATTTGTTATTTTGAAAGATTAAAGTATAGAAAACAAAAGGAAGGGAACATAAAAATTATTCTTAATGAAACTTAAAATTTATTCAAAGTCTTTTAACCGCATCTAAAATTTCTGATCTCACTCTTGTAGTTGTGCTTTAATCTTGTTCAGCATCTCTAAAGCTTAATCCATAGTCCTTTCACTTTTTTCAACCTAAGCTAATAAGGCTCTATTAAAGGCCTCAATGCATGTAGCTTTTTACTTCCAATAGGTAGCCTCAGCTTGCAGCAATTGCTCATGAATTCCTAGGGCATTTAGTAACCTATTGACTCTTTGATTATTCTCTTATATTATTCATCAATAAAACAATCATGGAAACATGCATATGCTAGAACCGCTCGGGTTAGTTCATTACTCCTTGAGTTGCAACCCTATCATTTGATTTGATGTTTTTACTTTTAAAAAGGACTAATTATATTTCTAAATCTTTCAAACATTAGTAGGGTTACAATTTTGAGGAGTAATGTATTAACTTAAGCTTTAAAAGAGGTATATGCAATTAAGGTGGGTTCTAAAAGTTCTTAAGCTTTATGACCTCACTCGTTTTTAAAAAAATGCCTTCATTAATGACATTACAGCCTAAGTGGGGTAGCCTAATCAATCCCAAGTGGTAGTTACCTCACTATACCCAGAGCCTACTCAATGGCCCCCCTCTTAAGGTCCTAAGATGATCTAGGTCTAACCACATCTACCCTACATCTTTGATGTAAAAAATGACCCCCCATGTCCCAAGAATAATGTATGCAAGATGAACATAGCAATTTAAAGTAACATTTACATGAAATAAATAAGTAAATGGATAAATAAATAAATAACACGAGTATTTTGAAAGGCAAATTTACTTTCAAAAAGTGTTTAAGTGGCCAACCCTCTTAACATCCCCAATGAAGTCACCAAGATATCAAACCTAATTTTTTCCTCCCGGTTTTATATAAATTTATCTTCTTTAAACCAACCAGTATTAAATCCTACCCATTTAACACTAACTATCAATTAAGGTTTAAAGAAAACTTGTCTTTTTAACTTTGAAAACGTTTTTAGAGTTGTCATCTAACCAAAGTCGGAAAAAATAGTTAAGCTATAATTAATTTGGTGGATTGATTATAACATAATTACTGATCATTCGATAAAACTGATTTTTTTGTTATAGCGATTTTTGAAAACCAAAGATCAAGATTCGAGAGCTAATTTTTTAAACCCTAAACAAGTACCATTTTTAATCTCTTCGAATTTAAATTTACCTTTCAATATACCCTTATAATGAAATCTATCTACATTTTAACTCTATAAAAAAAAAAAAAAAGCAATCAATTATGGAAAAAGAAAAAATTTTCATATTTTAAGTCACCTCATACTACGAGTCGCCTCATACGTACGAATGCCTATGTACCTATTATTCAGGATCAAACTTTCATAGTTCGTTTAATGAAAACTTTAGTGGGTTGATTAATTTTAATTCTTGAAAAAAATCAAGTTTACGTTTTCACCGTTTTAAGTTTATTTAAGGAAAATTTTCTAAAGGTTCTAATTAGGGTTTTATTTTTGGAAATTCTAAAGAAAAGGTCCTAACTTGGAAAGAGGATCAGTTGTTTTTATTTATTTTTGGAAAAAACCGATTTTTCTAAGTGTCAAAATGATTTTCATTCACTACCCTATTTATTTTTTTATTTTTATTATTATTATCATTATTTTATACTATCTTATTTATTTATTTCATTTTATCTATTTCTATTATTTATTGTCTTAGTTTTAACCAAGAATATAAAAATAGAAAAACAAACCAAACTACTATTCCTCTTTTTCTTTTCTTTTATCTTTTCTTTCTTTTTTTCTCTTCTTTTCTACTTTTTTGTTTTTCTTTTTTTTTTTTAATTTTCCCCCTTTTTTTTACATTTACAAATACATGAGTAATAAATAAATAAATGAATAAATAAATAAAATTGTGCAAACTAAGTTGGCTTCAAGTCGGCTCGGGTAACTCTAAACTTCTCTTTAGCAGCAACTTCGTTAGGGTGGTTTCGAACAGTTATCGACGTCAAAACGAGCAAGAAATGGGAGATTTATATCTTTTGTATGTGACTTAAGGAGGAAGTAGGCTCGATGCCTTGATGTTCGGTAGTCATTTGGGTGGTGGTCAAAGTTGGTGGTTTGCGATGGTTGTTAATGGTGGTACGTAGTGGTTGTTGGATGTGAATGGGAAGTTGAGTCTTGGTTTTTTTACCACCACAAAATCAGTCATGGTGGTAGTTTTAGAAGAAGACGCTTAGAGAGAGAGAATTCTAAAGAGAGAAATCGTGCTAGAGAGAGAAAGCTCCGATTTTTGCTTATTTAGAGTATTTCAAATCTTTGTTATGTTTGAAATGCGATCCCTAAGTCTCAATTTATAGTGTTTGACCT
This sequence comes from Lumnitzera littorea, assembly GCA_024138015.1. Classification (NCBI taxonomy): domain Eukaryota; kingdom Viridiplantae; phylum Streptophyta; class Magnoliopsida; order Myrtales; family Combretaceae; genus Lumnitzera; species Lumnitzera littorea. The sequence goes on along the minus strand of JAMXBB010000008.1, from coordinate 46,944,800 downwards.
TTATTTAAGCTTAGAAAGCCTTAAAATTGAATTAATTCGAAGATTTGAATTAATGAACTTTTGACCTAGAGAATGAATTTTTCCAATTTTTGAGCTCGATTTTAACTACATAATTAACTGAATTTAGACGATTTTTTTATCTTGATTGAAAGTATGCTAGGTCTATTACACGATTTCACCATTAATTTGGTGAAATCTTGTAGTAAATGAGGTAAAAAATGACCCCAAAATCAAGCATACGAAGATGGAAGCTTACTAGAAATCTGGAAAAAAAATGAGGAAGAAAAAGACTAGGGTGCAAGTCATGTGTAGGATACGTGCCTTGTGCCCTAAACATGCACATAAAAAAAAAAAAAATGAGGCATACTATGCCCGCACCAATACCCCACCCCCTTGCCCCCTTCTCTATACTTATCAGGGCTTTCTACACCAAGTTTCCTTCTTTTTTAAAAAAATAAATAACTAAATACTAAAATTAAATACTTTAAAAAATCATATCTTAATTACACACTAAAATTATTATAATTATTATATATACTTTTCCTTTCAAAAGAGAAAAAAGGACACATTGTGTTAAGCAAGATTTGAACCCATAACCTTTAGTTCTAATGTAGTGTTATATCTATATGTTTAATTGTTCGATCGTTAGCCTGTGACTTGTCCAATTACACATATAGATAAGGTTTACGTGGGCTAAATTTAAATCTAAACCTAAGTCTAATGGTCCTTTTCTTATTTTATTTGAAAAAATTTTATTATTTGTTAAATTTCCTAAATCCTCTATTTTTCTACTTCTTGTGACTTTTTTCTTTTTTTCTTTTTTTTTTTTTGCATTTCATACTTTTTTTGGTTTTTCTTAAACTTTCTAATTTTTGTATTTTTTTTTCTAAATTTCTTTTCTTTTCTTTTCTTTTTTTGCTTTTTTAAATTTTCTACTTTTTTTTGTTATTTTTCTACATTTCTTATTTTTCTTTTTTATTCATTTTTCATAATTTAAAACTCTTTATCCTATTAAAAAAATAAATGGGGTAAAAATTGGGTGTCTACAATTTTTATTGAAAATCCTTTAACTACATTGAAGGGTGTATTTTCTTTACTTTCTTTTTTCTCCTTTCATGACTTAAAACGAAATTAATTGGAGATTCACCCTTAATGAAGTAAGAATTGCCGATACAATCACAATCCAATTTTATAACATATAATATTGTGCTTTTAATTATAATTTTCTTAGATTTATTTCCATTTAACTATGCTATGTGGAGTAATAGTTTGATCTTTAGTTGTTATACATTTTATGGCTTCAAATCTCTTGAGTTATTTTGCTTAAAAAATTTATTTAGCTATTATACATAAAAACATTAAATTATATTTATGTTTATTGTTTCAAATAAATTGTAATAATTCAATTTTAATTATCTTGGAAGGAAATAACAAGCATCTGCGTAGTCACATTGCAAATGAATGTATTTTTACAAGTTCTAATGTAAACCCCACAAATTTCCTAAATAGGGGGTTGGAAGTTAATAAGATTTCCCAAAATATACCCTCGGTGTTGACAAGATAACTAACTTTAAACCTAAGAGATTACGCTTAAAAAACCCAAACTTAAACTCATAAACCCTAGATGGCAACCTTGACCCTAGTTTGAACCCTACACTCAAAGTTTTAAAATCATGTAAACAAATGCTAATAACTAATGTTAATTCCCAAAGTCAACCTAATATAATGAAACCAACCCCAAACCCCAATGAGAAAGAAACCAATAGTTGAAGCCTACGAAAGTTCCCTGAAACCGACAAAGAGTTCCCTAAAACCTTCATATTATAAAGTTAGATAATTAGATATTCCAAGGTAAATTGTTAGTAACTTAGGCTATCACACATTAGTTCCTTATATAATCGACACTCAAACTCATGTTCATTTTAATTTATATTATAACTTAACTAAGTGCACCTGACGCACATGATGCCTAATCAAGCTCCCTGCAATTAGTCAAATAAATCATAAATACAAGGAAGGGGGTATTTATTCTTGATCATCATACTGTTTAAATCTCAATAGTCAATATAAAGATGCATACTACCATCTTTCTTCTATACAAAAAGGTTTAATGCAACCCACAAAGGCATACTAGGTTTGATAAACTTCTTATCTTCTAATTCTTGCAGTTGCTTCCTCAATTCTTCCAATTCTACAAGTGCCATTCTATAAGTTGCCTTAAATATTGGTGCTGTTCTTGGCAATAGATCAATTCAAAACTCAACTTGACGGGGAACAACAATTGCAACTTGCAAGCCTCTAATGAGGTCTTACCATAATGTGAATTAGGTCCCTTGAAGCTATCAAAGTAAAGGGGAATGGGTTAAGAAGAATTTAGGGTTGAAAAAGGGGTAAACAATTATAAGCTGCTCATAGATGTAATACACCAATCAAGCACTCACAAACTAGTGTCTTGCTAGATGTAACTCACTAATCTAAGGCAATGGGTTGCTCATCATATAAACCTTGCTTAAAGGTTTGATATGAGCTAAGTTAGGGTTCTCACATACATAGATAAGGGAGGACAACTTAGTGAAAAAGAATTCATTCAATAAAAGAGTATAATTACAACAATGCTGTTAATAGGATATTTATACCTGATACAACTAGGGTTACACTGACATTTGTAATTACTAAAAGGGGAATTCATCTACTAAGGGAAAGGGGTAAATCCATAAAGGAGAATATTCTGCATTTGGTGGCAGTGTTGTAAGGAGTGGGATCTTTACGTGAGGGGCTAATAGACCTACTTCATAACAGGATTTAACTCATTAGGATAAGGTCAGCAATATTTAGGTCCTTAGTCAAGTTGACGCTGCTTATTCTAAAACAACTCGCAATAGTCTTATGCTTGGAAGGTAAGGGTGTCCCTAGGACAAGTTAGCACAATAAGTCAGGGTTCATTGGTAGTTCGGACTGGTCTTGATCTTAGGTGAGGAGGAGGTTGATCTCATGGTAGCTTAAATGCATAGTCAAATTAACTCAGCATAGCAAGTTGGCTTCTTTTTTAGTGAGGCAATGGATGAGGATCTTACAGACCATGTTAGCTAAGCCTTTAGTTTAGGATTGAGTGAGAGGACCTAGAGGCTGAATCCTATTGTTCCCTTTTGGTTGTTTAGGATTTAGGATTAAATCCTAGGAGGTATCTACCTAAGTGTCTTCCTCAGGTGCATATGGGCTTAAGTTGGCAATGTTGAAGACATGAGAAACCCTATACCCTTCAAGGAGCTCAAGCTTGTAGGCACTATCATTAATCTTCTAAAGTAATTGAAAAGGTCCTTCAGCTCGAGGTAAGAGCTTGTTCTTCCACTTGTTAAGAAATCTTTCCTTATTGAGATGAAGCCATATAAGATCTCCTAGTCATAATGGCTTCTTTTCACTTCATCCCTAGCTCCCTCACATAAATTTTTTAGCAGTTTAGGTTAATTGCTCAGTAACCTTCTAGTAGATCTACTTTAAGGTCTTAACTCGGTCTTCAACTTCAGGTCACCTTACTCTATGATAAACAATCTTGTTTGGAGCTTAGTAAGCATCACATGTTGCCTAGATAGGGCATCTGTAACCACATTTACTTTCCTTCACTTATACTTAATTAAAAATGAAAAACCCTCTAGAAGCTCATCCAATTTGATTTGTCACTTGGACAGTTTTAGTTGGCTCTTCAAATATCTCAAGGTTTAGTTATTAGAGTATTTATCAAATTCCTTAAGCAAAAGGTAATGTTACCATGTTTGTAAAGCTCTAACAAGCGCATAAAATTTCTTCTCATACACTAAATAGTTCAAAGTTGATACTTTGAGATTTTCACTGAAATAAGCAATAAGTGAGTGGTCTTGCATGAACTCCACACCAATTTGAATGCCTGATGCATCACATTCCAACTCAAAAACCTTATTGAAATTGGGTAAAGATAGTACTAAGGCTAAAGTTAACCTCTTCTTCAACTTGGTGTAGCTTTCTTCTTCCTTAATTCCTTAACAAAATTCAACATTCTTCTTTATGAGCTTAGTAAGGGGTGCAGTAACAAAACTAAAGTTTTGAATAAACCTTTGGTAGAGAGAAGTGAAGCCATGAGAACTTCGTACATTAGCACAAGAGGTCGAGGTAGGCTACTTCACAATAAAGATAACCTCCTCTTAATAGAAACAATACTTCTTTAAATTCCTAAACAATTTCTCAGTTCACAGTACTTCAAAAGTAGCTTATAGATGGTCCATAAGACTCAATAGATCGAAGCTAGATACTAGGATGTCATCAAAGTAAACCACAACAGATTTTCTCATCTGATTTCTCAACACATGGTTCATCAATTCATGAAGGTAGTTAAGGGGTTCAATAGGCTAAACAACATCATAAGTCATGATAGGAATTAGGTAACAGGGCCTTTGACCTGCAATTGAACTCGAGGACTGGAAGACCTGGCAGGGTAGATTCTCCTATTCTAGTCAACTCCTGCTGAGCCCTTATATCTCCTTGTTAACATGTTTTGCATGCCGAGCTGGATGACTGCCTATTTCTTGCAGATAGTGTGTCGAGAAGCGAAAGGCTAAGAGAACAGCCAATTCTCATTCTCATTCATGCCTAGCTAATTATTTACTCGGCATCACCCTAGCCAAGATACCGAAAGAGAGAGTCTAGATTGACTAAGCCACCCTGATGCATCTCCGAGGTCAGACACATGAAGAGGCACCAGAACAAAACAAACTAAGAAAATAAAATGGGGGTTTAATAAAGTCCGGGCAGCTACCAAATGGATATGACACACCACTCGATCGTACTTGGCCTACGATCCATCAGATATGACATACCGATTCGAACTAAAGGGTCACTTGCCACTACTCCTTGCTAAAAGGAGTAGATAAGAGTTAAATGATAATGAAAACACTAAGGTTGCTCAAAGTGAATAATTTCTGTAGATGATTCTTACGTACAAAAAAGTAAGGGTTTATATACCCATCTACTAGGGTTATTTTACATATATGAAAAGACAAAAGGATATTCTATAATTAGGTTACATGAAACATACTAAAAAGGGTAAAAGATACAAAAATATTCAATACGGAAAAGAAAGAATTATTTTGGAAAGTCGTATACAAAAGGTACGTATCGTTTGGTCGCTGGACATTAAGAATATGATATAAAATAGGCGGAAGTAGGAAAGTGTTGCAGTCAGGGGCTAACCTGATCTAGATCAATCAGGGATCAATTAGTTCTTCTGAAGAGAAGTTAGCTCGATTCGAGGTCAGATGCCTATGTTTAGATCGGGGGCTTGTGTTGGCTATTCTTATGCTATATTTTTAGATAAAGCATTATTGTTGAACAGGGGTGGATCAAAAACAAGTAAGGATTTGATAGTCAAGTTGGTAAGAGACTAACTCAGGGTAATAATCCCCGTCTCGACTATGATCTAGAGTTAGTATCCTTCAAGCAACTCCAACTAGCGACTCCTTGGAGTCCTCTAGCTTGACTACGTATGATCAATCTAAGGGGTTAATTCCTATCATTTGCCTGGGGCTCTGAAAGATTTGTCCTTAAATTTAGAGCAATCTTTGCTCTTCTTTCTAAGGCGCTCACAAGGTGTTTTTCTGTTAGTCCACGAAGGATCAGATCAGACATATTGAAGGTGGAAGAAACACTATAGTCATCAAGAAACTCGACTCAGTAAGTGTTGCGGTTGATTTTCTTTAGGAACTTGAACGGACCATTAACTTGAGGAGAGAGCTTATTCTATCTCAAGTATGGGAATTGTTCTAGGCTGAGATGTCTTAATGGGAATCAACCTCTAACTACATCCAAACCGAGGCTGATTAATACTTGTTGAGGCTGAGCTGAAGCTAGAAGGATGAGAGGAAAAAAATAACCACTCGATAATAAGTTTGTCATCAATCGAGTAACCGAGAGACCACGTTACCAAGAGTAGGATCCACTCGGCAAGGCATGGAGAGACTGGTGCCAACTAACTTTAGAACTTGGCAATTATGGGCCGACCTCTCTAGTGTCTCGACCAAGCTACGCAAGACTTTAGGGACTCCTTCCCAAACCCGTACATCCAACTGCTGACCTCGTTTGGTTTGGATACTACTCGTTCTAGGACATGCCAAGTGATTACATGCCGACTTCCCCTGTAAAACACACAGTTTTGTATTCTTATACATGCTTTCCTTTATTTTATTTATGTGCCCAATTCTTTAGGGTTTAAGGCCTTATACATTATTTACTGTCTTGCCACTAAGGTTTAAGACTTGCTATAAATAGCAACATTAAAAGAGAGATAGACGTTAATAGATTGAAAAGTATATTCCTACACTTTAGAATCTTTTCCTTTTTAAGCAAAGCTACTCTTGAGCTAACATTGTCAAATTATTAAGTGTAGATCAAACTCTTTAATCACTCCTGCATTCTTATTGATCTCGACCCTAAGATTATGATGAACCCCTTCATTTGAATCGGTTAGTGAGTTGCTTCTAACCCTCATTTGAAACCTGAGTGACATTTAATATTTATGAGTTGTATCGAACCCTATTTCAAACTCAAACCCCTAATAGCATTTGTGTCTTAGTGCATGATATCCATTAACATTCACCGTCGAAACCAACCATTTCACTTCCTGTCCATCATACCCATTTGACCCATTATGGGTTTTTGAGATTTACTGCTGTTGAGCCCGTATCATGTATCCATATTAAGTCTCCTGAGTGGAAAGAAATAGTTTAACGGCCTCAGCTACCAACTTCTTACTGTATCTGATTGAACCTGGCGATCTTCCTAGTTATAGACTGGTGTAGCTCATGCAATTCTTGGGTTTGGTCCACTCCAAATTGACTTTCTTCAATAATTGTTGGGGTATCGATCATATCCAGGGGAATGGTAAGGTTAAGGCCATAGACGACTTCGAATGGAGTCTTCCCAGTAGTGCTATGGACAGTTTGGTTATATGTAAACTCCATAACTGGTAGGCATATATCCCAATCCCTTATGATTTTTCCCACGATAGGTTTAAGCAGATTGCCTAACATCCTATTTACCACTTCAGTTTAGCCATTAGTCTAAGAGTATCTATAAAAGCTAAATACAAGTTTAGTTCTAAGTTTTCTCCAAAGAGTCTTCAAAAAATAACTCAAAAATTTTAGGTCCCAATTTAAGACAATATTCTTCAGTACTCCATGTAGTCAAATAAACTCCTACAAAAACAAATCAGCAATATATAGAGCATCATTAGTTTGATGGTACAGAATCAAGTGCACCATCATATTAAAGCAGTCCAATACAATAAAAATAAAATCTTTCCCTCTAAATGTTCGAGACAACCTTAGGACAAAGTCTATGTTGAGGTCAACCTAAGGTAAGGTTAGTGTTGATAGTGGCATGTACTCTCCATAAGGTTCTCTCTTCCCCTTAGCTTACTTGGACACTTCACAATTACTAACTACCTTATGGACATCCTTAACCAAACCAGGCTAATAAAAGTTTTCCTTTAATAGTTAGCTACCCGAAATGACCAAATAATCCTCCATTATGAGCTTTCTTGATCAATAGCTCACGAGTAGAGCAGTTTAGAATACATAACCTACAATTCTTGAACAGATAGCCGTCCTTAAGATAATATCCTCCAATAACTACCCCTTCTCGACACTATTCAACAATGGGATCAAAGTGAGGGTCAATAACATACTACTAAGTAATGAGTGAGAATCCTAATAAATTTGTCTACAAAGTGGTCTGCAAAGTTTGCCATCTTAACAGAGCTTCGGCGACCATATTTGCACTTTCCTTCTTATGTTAAATGACATATAAGAACTCTTCCATAAATTCCAATCACTTAGCTTGTCTCTTTGAGAGCTTATTCTGACTCCCAAGATGCTTCAATGATTTATGGTTAGTATAAATAACAAACTCTCGTGGTAACATATAACATTGCCAAACAGTGAAGGCTCAGAAAAGGGAGTACAACTCCTTCTCATACACAAAATAGTTTAGGGTGAGACCATTAAGTTTCTTACTGTAGAAGGCAATGGTTTGTCACTCTTGCATCAAGATAGCACCAATTCCCACTCCCGAAGCATTACATTCTAATTCGAAGGGCTTGTCATAGTTTGGCAATGACAAGACAGGTGCCAAGGTAAGTTTTTCCTTAATCTCTCTAAGCTCTGTTTAGTTTGTTCATTCCACCAGAATCCTTTACTCTTTCTTGTCAACTCGGTCAATAGGGCGACTATTGTATTAAGGTCCTTAATAAATCACCTATATAAAGAAGCTAGGCCATGAAAACTTTGAACCTCAGTGACATTCTTCGACATCAGCCATTCCAAAACAACTCGGATCTTTTCCTTATTTGCTCAAATTCCTTCCCCCAACACTACAAACCTTAGGAATATCACCTCTTTCTGTTAGAACATACATTTCTTCATATTTCCATATAATTGCTCGGTTCATAAAATGCCAAATACTTCATGAAGATGTTGAACATGGTCATTCAGGTTGGCACTGTATACCAATATGTCATCAAAGTACACAACCATACATCTCCTAATTAGAGGTTGCATTATATGGTTCATTAACCTCATAAATGTGCTTAGCGCATTAGTAAGTCCAAACAGTATAACCAACCATTCATAGAGTACATGCTTGGTCTTGAAGCTAGTCTTCCATTCATCACCTGACCTCATGTGAATTAGGTGGTAGCCACTTTGCATATTAATCTTTGAAAATATTTTAGCGCCACGAAACTCATCTAACATGTCATCGAGCCTCGGTATTGAATATCTATACTTGATAGTAATTCGATTGATTACTCAACTGTCGATGCACATATACTATGAACCATCTTTCTTCGAAACAAGCAGAGCTAATACAACACAAGAGCTTATGATTTCCCTTACATATCCTCACTCTATGAGTTTGTCCACCTATCTTTTCAGCTCAACAGCCTGCTCAAGGTTCATCCTATATGCAGGTCAGTTTGCTAAGGCAGTAGTTGGCTATAGATCAATACAATACTGTATGCCTTGAACTGATGGTAGTCCTTTAGGCAGTTCTTCTGGAAATAGGATAGAAAACTCATCTAGTAAGCTTCGGATCTCTTCTGGAACATTCTATAATTCTCACATCTCCAACAATCTCTTAACCAACAGGAACATGGGTTCATCAGTCTTCATAGTAGATTGGAGCTCTCTTTGGCTCATAACTAAGGTCTTCTTCTTACTAGCTTGGGTGAGCTAGTTATGGGTTTCATTTACTTGGGATAGGGACAAGGGTTGCAACACAATCTTTCGTCCATCCTTGACAAAGGCATAGGTATTCTTATGCCTATCGTGAGTAATACGTCGGTCGAATAACCAAGGTCATCCAAGCAATAGATGTGAAGCTCCCATGGGGACAACATCACACACTACTTCATCCCTATACACGCTCCCAACACTAAATGATATGGTCACTTTCTCAGTTACATGCAAAGCACCCTTATCATGAAGTCAATGCAGCTATAAGGTCAGGGATGCTTTGAGGTCGACAGACCTAATCTCTACATAAAGGATTGTGTAACCACATTAGTACAGCTTCCTCCATCCACTATGATTGTGCATAATTGGCTTTTGATGGTACACTTGATATGGAACAGATTCTCCCTTTACTCCTCCCTAGAATTTGGCAAGGAACTCAAGACTCATCTCAAGACTAAGGTCATCACTTCTCCCTAGTCAACATAGATACAAGTCTCTTCTCTTCGGCTCCGAGTTTTCCAATATCCTCTTCTTTTTTGGGCTCGCTCTCGTCGATGCTATCTACTACATCTCCTCGGAGCACCATAACATGTCAGTTCAGACACTCAACAGCCATATGTTTAAGGCCTAAACATTTAAAACACTTTACCATGCTAGTCTTCCATCCAAAGGTCTGCCCTTTCTCATATGTCCTCAGGGTCAGCCTAACCTTGGATTAGCCTGGCTAATTGGCTCGACACTGTTGGCATGCTCGGCTATCATCATCTCGGTCATTCCTATCCTCGGCCCTATATAGCCTCCTCGGCTTAACTTAAACAAGTCAACGTGATGCTGGGACTTGCAAGATTGTTGGTCCAAGTCGACTTAGAACACTTCATCTCTACCTTTCAACCCTTTACACTATCTTAATAGCCTCTTCTAGTATATAAAACCTCTATACTTCCACAATATCGTGAATTTCATACTTGAGCCCAGAAATGAACCTCGATATTGTATGGGCCTCTGGTTCTTTTACGTTGGTTCAGATCAATAACATTTGGAACTCTCTTACATAGTCATCAATAGAATGACTTCCTTAGCGAAGCTCCTACAACTTTGCAAACGTATCTTATAGGTAGGTCTAGGATACAAATCGGCCTCTTAACAACCTTTTTATCTCATCCCAGGTTCTAATACCGTGTCTTCCATCTCTTGCTCAAGCTACATTTTGATTTTTCCACCACACAATGGCATACCTAGTAAACTCCAATGCAGCAAGTTAGACTTTAACCACATCTTTATACCCATCACATTTAAATACTTTCTCGACCTTCTCTTCCCATTCCAAGTATTCATCTACATCTCCACTTTCACCGAAGGGTAGGATTTGAACCTTGACATTGTCTAATCCTCGAAGGACTTAGTGTCTTCATCCCTACACTTGGTAATAGTCAGCTTCTTCTTCTTCTCCAAACTCTTCAACATCCAACTCCTTATCATCTTCGTCAATCTCTTCCAACTCCAGTCTTCATCCAATAGCTCAATTTGCTACTCCTTTAGCTCATGGTGGTTGAATTGGGTGATTAGTTTGATTACCTTGGCCATAGTATCTCTCAAGGGTGTTTTCCTATGGGTTTTGTTGTTGTACACCTTGGGGTTATTGTCTGTTAACTTATATTGCGATGACTCAACTTTCAATAAGGTTTGTAAGTTTGTCAAGTTTTTTGTCAACCAAACTGGGGGTATTACTACCATTATGACTACGATCAGGTTGAGCACTATCGCTCTAGTCACTAATAACTCCATAAATACTTAAATCTGACATGGTACAATACTTCTTAAATGGATTAACAACTCACTAACAACTTTAATACTTGATAACCACTCAAATAGAATAGAAACGAACTTACTTTATTTTCACAAAGAGAAATTAAACTAAACTGAGTAATAATGAAACTACACTTGCTGTCACAACTACGAAAGGAATACAGCAGCCACTAATAGTAAAGTGAACCAAAACTTCACTGCAACTTCACATACTGTCTCGCGGAATTGTGCTTTGATACCAGTAAAGCTAATGCATCTCCAAGGTTAGATACGCAGAGAGGCACCACAATGAAGCAAACCAAGAAAATGAAATGGGGGTTTAGCAAAGTCTAGGCAACTACCGAATGGATATGATACACCACTCGATCTTACTCGACTTATAATCCGCTCCAAACTGAAGGGTCATTCGCCACTACTCTTTGCTAAAGGAAATAGATAAGAGTTAAATGATAATGAGAACACTAAGGTTGCTCAAAGTAAATAATTTCTGTATTGGTTGGAGATTCTTGTGTACAAGAAAGTTGGGTTTTATAAACCCATCCACTAGGATTATCTTATATGTATGAAAAGATAAAAGGGTATTCTACAATTAGGTTACATGAAACATACCAAAAAGGGTAAAAGAAACAATGAATATTCAATATGAAAGAGAAAGAATCATTCTGGAAAGTTATGTGTAGAAGATACGTGTCGCTTGGTGGCTAGACATTAGGAATATGATACAAAGTAGGCGGAAGTAGGAAAGCATTGCAATCAGGGGCTAACTTAATCTGGATTAGGTCGGGGATCACTTAGTTCTTTTAAAGAGAAGTCAACTTGATTCGAGTTGGATGCCTATGGTCGAATCAAAAGCTTACGTCAACTATTCTTATGCTATATTTTGGGATAAAGCATCACTATTGAACAGGAGCAAATCAAACATAAGTAAGGATCTAATAGTCAAGTCAGTAGGAGACTAGCATTGGGTAGAAATCCCCTTTTTGACTATGGTCTAGAGTTAATATCCTTTAAGTGAGTCCTTAGAGTCCTCTAGCTTGATTACGTATGATTGGTCTAAGGGGTTGATTCCTATCACACCCCTGCTTAAACAAGTAAGCTGATTGTACTTTTTGTCTGCATCTTCCAACAGTTTCATCAATACAACATCGCCACATACGCAAAATCATGTGTAGAATCCGTTACACTAATGATTATTTTTCTTCAATATTCATTTTTAACTTTTTGTATCTTGTACATTACTTCATTAAGAAATGCCCTTTCTGTCTTTTCCCTTTTAGGTAAGTTACCTTAACTTATGGGTATAAATACCTTTGTATTTACAGCTGTAAAATATCATATTGAATATCGATACACTTGAGTATTTCTTCCTTACGTAAATACTTCTTGTTTATTCTCGACATCACTCTTATCCTAACCCTTAAGTAACGCTAGGTGACAAGTAACCTCACTAAACTAATTCGTGCATCATATTGAATTATGTTATGATTCCTTAGAAGTTCCATTAGTGCGTCATATCCTCTAAAGCCGTTCATGGGTTTTTGCTTACTTTTCATTCGCATTTATCCTTCCGTACATTTCCCACCACTTCCTTTTTCGAGCTTTCTACAAGCTTGGACCCATTTAGTAACTGGCCTTGTCTGTTCTTAGTCATAATTTGCATCATTTTGGCATCAGAGCATAAAATTCACAACAATTCACCCATATAACTTGTGCCTCATCTTAAAGTTTGTTTTCCATTCATCTCCTTCTCGCATACGTACACCATAATATCTGAACTTTAGGTCAATCTTGGAAAATATCCTCGCACCATGCAATTCGTCCATTATACCATCTAGTTTAGGAATTTGATATTTGTACTTGATTGTGATTTTATTGACAATTTGAATGTCTACACACATCCTCTAAATTTCTATCCTTCTTAGGAATTAACAATGCAAGCATAGCATACGGACTCATGCTTTCTCGAATATATTCTCTACTAATAAGCTTATTTACTTATCTTTGCAATTTGACAACTTAATCTAGGTTGTAAAGATAAGTAAATGATTTGGTAAAGTAGATAACCACTTACCACTTTACCATTCCATGTTTTATTCTTACACATCCTCCATGGAATGGTAAAGTGGCTTCTAGTTGTAAGTCCATTCCATGCTCTATTCTTCGCTTTGGTGGTAATCCTCTAGGTAACTCTTCAAGAAATAAAATGACAAACTTATTTAACAATTTCTAAACTTCTTTAGGTAGGTTAGTTTGCTTTTTCCGTTCTAACAACCTTCGTATCAGCAAAATGGCCGGCTCCTTAGACTTCACAGTTTCTCTAAGCTTAAATCAACTCATAGCTAAAGTCTTCTTAGATCGATGACTTAACTTGGTCTACATATTACTAACTTGACTAGGTGTCATGAGGATAAGGGTAATATGTTGGCCATCCTTCTCAAACGCACATGTATTCTTATAGCCACTGTTCATAACTCTTCTATCAAACAACTAAGGTCGGCTTAGTAAAATATGTAACGCACACATCGGCAACACATCGTATAATATCTCATCTTTATAATTCCCAATAGAAATTGGTAACAACAATTATTTTGTAACATGCAACGACTCTTCCTCATTTAGCCAATGTAAGTTGTATGGCTTAGGATGTAGAGAGGTCGACAATTGTTAACCACTCAACTAGTCTCGTGGATATAACATTCATATAATTACCACCATCAATAATTAAAGCACAAAGCCGATCCCATACCTTACAAGTGAAACAAATTTTCACATTGCTCATTCTATGTCAGGCTCTAGACTCGTTGTTCGGCAAACAACTAAGGTTAGCATGTCGCCTTCTTCTAAATAATTGTTCTCTCCCATAACTTCCACCTTTACTCAGTCTTCTACTTCTTCCACAACTTCACTAATGATAGGATTCCAAGTACCAACCTGACGATATGCCTAGTTTCGGACTACACAGGAGCCTTGCTCGAGAGCTCCGTGTGAATGGATGAACTATTTATAAGCTCTGTCAGTGTTAGATGGCTTGCCCTCTACCTCGTAATGTTAAAGATGCCCTGCTTTATCCTGACTGAGCACTCCCACAGACTTACTTATGAACTATGGCAATTTCGAAAGACCTGACATACTCTATAAGTTCTATTCTAGCTTACTATTTGTGCCTTATTTTACCAAGTCTTCTTTACTATACTAGATTCACCCCACCTTGCTCTAGTTAGGTTTGCTCTACCCTTCCAGGTCTACCCTGATCAGTTAGGTGTGCTCTACTCTGATTTAAATGGTCTTGTCTTACTCTACCAACATCCTTTACGCTATCAACTTGTTCCGCTCTACAAGACTATCCTACCTTGCTCGTTTGCACTGCTTTGCCAAGATCGATATGCTTGCCCAAGTCAACTTGGTTAGTTCTACTCAATGTAATTAGTCAACTTCAAACAAGTTGGCCCTGGTCATAACAGATTAGCCCATCCCAATCAAGTTGACTACTGCCACATCAGGTCGGCTTAGTTATCCAAGGTTGACCTCGGTTATAAAAGATTAGCCCTAGATAAAGACAAGTTGTCTAGAATCTCAAGTTTACCCAGATAAAAGCTCCAAAGTCTCTACCAACCTTTGGAATCAAACATCAGCCCTTTACCCGAAAATCTTGTGCAGCTACCCATTTCACTTATGTTATTTGGATTCTCCTTTTCTTGTATTTTCCCTTAGTTGTCGTTCATGTTTCATTTGTAATTATTGAAATGCCACTAGGGCATCATTTAGTCATTTTATTTACAACTTTACCCTTTTATATAAATAGAACACTTATTTAGGGTTTTAGGTAGATTTTATGACATTAATGAAGAACCCTTTGAGCATTTTCTCTCAGAAAGCTTTCTTTTACTAGCTCTTATCAATTACTTTAGGAAGAATTGTGGCGAGCAACCCTATGACTTGGACTAATATGTCACATCTAAAGAGTCTTAAGCCGTTTACAATCTAGCTGATGCATCATATCCAGTTAGGTGGTTCATTGATTTGCTAAACCATCGACTTCCATTTACTTTTCGAGATATCTCGCGATCTGGACCTACCCTTTCAGTTACGTGTGATACTGGGTTCCGTATGTTCACCCACGGCGAACTTGTATCAACTAACTTCTTTATCAGCACTATATACCTTAAAGGTCGAGACTTTACCTTTAACAACAATAGTTCGTCGGTTCAAACACCAAGTAGGCATATATCCAAAACCTTTGCATTTAAAGCATTATATCTTACTCATCTTTCATCTTGAAGTCTACCTCTTTTCAAATTCCTTCTCTTTCCCTCCTCACTCTATCCTTGTTCCTTCTACTTGTAGCATCTTCCCTTCTTTCTTGTTCGATACTGAGCTAACAGGCTTCTTGCTACTTCCTTTGACAAGTTAGACTAATTGAATAGGTTGGGAATCAAAAGCTTGGTAAGGTCGGTTTCTCTTCTGTCTATCAACTCGTTAGATGATCTTAGTGGCTTTTTTGCGAGTGTGAAATGATTGTACCTCAACAACATCTCCTAGCTCATATCTTAGGCTACTTACAAACCTTAAAATAGTTCAGGCTTCAAGCTCTTCTACTTTACATCTAATCATCAACATTTGAAATTCTTGCATACATCAACAGATTAGTTTCCTTGCCTTAGTTCTTGTAATGTTTCAAAGTTATCTTAATAGTACAAATCTGCAATGAATCTCCCTTGCATGACTCTTCATTTCTTCCCAAGTTCTTATACCTCACCTACTGTCTCTTCTTCTCATCATATATAACTTCTTTCACCACATATGGGCATATCCAATGAATTCTAGGGTAGCAAGTCTAACATTGTCATCCTCAGCATGATGATAGCATTTAAATAACTTCTCAACTTACTCTTCTCAATCCAAGTATTAATTAATGCTACCACCCTAATAGGGACCAAGTTCTCGAATGTGACAAATTTAATTATCTTGAATTATTTTCCTTGTTTAATAGTGAAAGTTTTAGATTAGCTTCTATTTGTTATGTTATACTCATAAGAAATCTCGGACCAAACTTAAAAGATTATAGTACGAATTTGAGGAAAGCAACAAAGAAAGTAAGCATGAAGGATGATTGGTTCAATGGATGAAAGTGAGAAAACTTCTAACCACCAAACTAACCAACAATCTGATGAATAATTGGCTTAACGGAAAGGTTTGAGTTAAGCGCACAAGGAGAAAACAAGCAATCAGTCTAATGGTGCTCCACAACACTGGTCTACTATTTGTAGCTTTTTTTTTCATATTGTTAATTAATTTTCTTATTTAATTGCTATTAAAATATTTGATAACTTTTATTTTAAATACATTTCACATGGTGTTTTTATAGTATTTCCCTTACATCTTTGGTTTTTTTTTAAAGAAATTGATACTTAATTGAGTAAAATTTTGATTTCAAGGTTTGAATGCGTTCTTGGATTGAAAACGAAGAAAAGGAATCAAGTTTTACTCAATTTAGAGTTCAAATGAATGAGTTATAAAGTTTTGAAGTTACATAAACAATAGGAAAAAGTGGCAAATTTTAGTGAGAAAGTTATACAGTCTAGGACATAACTGTGTCCTCAGGCTGTGTCCATCTAGGAAGATTTTTTGTCTAAGGTTAACAAGTTACACAACCTAGGGACACAACTGTGTCCCAGGCTGTGTCTGGCGACAAAAAAGGAAACTTCACAATATATTATAAAAGGACTTACTAGGGTTTCGCACATAATTTTGGACATTCAAAAGAGAAGAGACTTGAAGAAAAGGAGGAGAAAAAGGCGAAAGCAACACTCAACTTCAAGATTGAAGAGATTTTTCATCAACAAAAGGGGTTTTTCATATTTTATTTCTTGATTTTGTTGCAATTCGTTTTTAATTTCATTATAATAACTTAAGATTCTTGTATTTAGGATTGTAGAACTTAGGGTTTCATGTGACTATTAGATTTATTGATTATTTTCAATAAAGTTTCTATCTTTTCTTGATTCAATTATGTTATTTAATTGTTAATTGATATTTCTAGGGTATCAATCTATGATATTATGCATGATGATTGAGAAATCATATGTGTAACGAGATCTTAACATAATTGGAGAGAATTACATATGTACTTAGAGATAAGATACATGTTTCTTTCAGAAAGTTGTTCTTTTGTGTAGGAATTCATTATACATTAATGCAATTCTAAATTATATTACTAAGTGAAGAGATTCTGGTAAATAATTTAGAATTAAGGTTAATATGCTTGAGAAAGGTATTAACTTTAATTGTGAATCCCTCCGGTCAAGAATAATAGAGATTGAATTAGATACATTTTAAGTGGTCACATGTTAAACACTAGAGGAAATAATTCCTAAATACGTTATTTGTCTTCTTGAAGTTGTTCTTAATTTTATCACTTTCTAAATTGCTTAATCAAGTCTCATAATTAGGTTAGTTTGTTAATTTTAGTACTTTTAATTCATTCAACTCATTACAATTTTCTAGTTAGATAATAAAGCTAAGGTTAATATTAGTACTCAAGATCTCTGAGGAATCAACTCAAACTCACATCCGCTATATTAAAACTGATAGGTACACTTGCCTTGTATCAATATTATTTAGTGATTTATCATTAGCCAATTAGAAATTAGTTGTATTAGCTAATAATAATTTATTTCTATTAACCAATAGAAATTTAGTTCTATTAACAATATGAATTTATTTCTATTGTTCAATAGAAATTTATCTCTATTGACCAATAGAAATTTAGCTTTATTAACCAATAGAAATTAAGTTCTTTTACCATTAATTATGGATCTCTTATTTTGTTTTAATTATGGAAATGCCATTATGGCTATAGGGTTAATTTAAAGTTCTTCATCTATTGTAATATATATCATCAATTTGTAAAATATTTTTCTTGAGTATAAACTCTCCCTTTGCTTTTATCAATCTTTTAGATTGTAACGAGTAATATCTTATTAAATCCTTATGAGTCACATCACAAATTCAATCAAGCGAGTGTTTTTTCCTTTAGTATGTAATATATATTAGAAATTTCACTCAAAACAGTAACCCTTCAAATCTAAAAACCAAACCCCAATTTCTCCTAAATTTAGGATTTCGATGCAAATCATCCTAACGAGTTATTTGATGTCCTAGCAACCTCAATCCTAGACACATCATACTTCCTAAGAAGCTTAGAATTTGAACTCTCACATTATCAATATTTTTGGAATCTCAGATAACATGCTCCTCTTCATAGTAACCCTCATCAAACTCCTCGTCAACCTTACGAACATCATATAAATCAATCCCTCAATGAGCAAGTCATTCTGCTCTTCTTGGGGGGTGTCAAACAGGTTAATCAACTCAATTAAGTTAGCCTTCGACTCTATGACCTCAAGGTACTCTTTGTAGTCTTTCATCAATCTCATAAAACTCTTCATCATTACTCTTTTCTTTTTCCACGACCTTGATTTTCCTATTAGTTCTTCGCTTAACTCCTTTAACTCAAATATCATGAGCTAGGTAAACTCTACTAAGTGCAACATTATTATTAGGTTGATTATGTTGATATTCAGCTCAAATGCCCTTTGGAGTTTCATCAACAACACATCCATCAACTTAGTGAACTCTCTACATACGAGATACAGTTTCTCTTTGCATCACAACTAACAAATTCTCCAAAAATTTAGTAAGTTAGTCCATCCATTCATCTATGGTTCTTGGGGTTTACTTTACATGTAGGCCCAAGCCTTAAGCATCACTTCGATTATCTCAAACCACTATATTCACACTCGAGTCGGTCATTTTATCACTCAATAATTCAATATATAGCTTTGACAACCACTTTTCTAACAACCACAACTTCGAAAACCACTAAACCACCATTACAGTAACATAGCAAACACAGTACAATAACGATTACTATTCACCTCAACAACAACTACCACCTTTGACAACAACAAAACAAGCCCATAGAAATAATAACTTTACTCCCCAATTATTACCTTACTCCAACAACTCCTACTCTGTTTGAAGAAATGAAGACAAAGTGTAATAGAACGCACATCAGCACACTCAACTATAGTTAACACAACAACAAATCCTTAACCACATCATTACTTAAACTATCGGCCTTACTCAAAACCTTATGCTCTAATACTAAGATGATAGGGAACAACAATTGCAAGCCTCGAATGAAGTCTTATTGTAACGTGAATAGGTCCTTCAAAGCTATCGGAGAAAAAAGGAATGGACTAGGGAAATTTTAGGGTAGAAAAAAGGGATAAAAAGTCATGAGTTGCTTATAGATGTATCTCACTATTTAAGCACTCACAAACCAGTATCTTATAAGGCATGACTCACCAGTCCAAGGCAATGGATTACTTACCGCATAAACCTTCCTTAAGGGTTTGACATGAGCTCGGTTAAGGTCCTCATACAAACGGAGAAGAGAAGATAACTCAGTGAAATAAATTCATTCAATAAAAGAGTAATGATCTAATTACAATAATGTTGTTAAAAGGTTTTCATGCCCAGTACAATTAGGATTACACTAATATTTGTAATTACTAAAAAGCGTAAGATTCTATTTACACTCATACTACTAAAAGAAAGGGGTAAATTCGTAAAATAGAAAATTTAGGACTTAATGGCATGACTATAAGAGTGGGTATGTGTCTTTATCTGAGGGGCTAGTAGACTTACTACATAAGGATTTTGACTCATTATCATAATGTCACTAGCCCCTCAAATAAAGACACGTACCCACTCTTTAAGCTGCCCGATGAATCAACTAACAACTTAGGTTTCATACAATAATCAGACATAAAAGATTCAGCTATGCATGAAAGAGTGGCATTGGTGTCAAACAACACATAAGCTCCAATAGAGTTCACTAGAAGCATTCCTGCCACGGTATCACTATATTGATCCTCCTGGTAGTCTTGCTGCTATTGTTGAAGCTCAAATTCTCTTACAAAAGCCTTTTATCTCGATCTTACAATTGTAGCTTTGTTTTTCTATCCTCTATCCTAAGGCTTGATATTCTATTGAGGCATTGACTACTGTACTAAGGCTGGCTAATTGACTGTATTACACTCAAAAGTTATATGCCCTCTCTGTTTGCAATGGAAGCAAAAATACTAAAGAAAACTTTTATCTATGCAATATCTACTAATGTGGCCTACCTTTTCATAATAAAAACAAGCACCATCAAGTCATGCATTCTTTCAATCCATTAGGACTTCTGCACATAGGTACATGAGCCCTACAACCGATGCTAGTGGAGGTAGTGCTAGTAGTAATAGGTGAAGTAATAATTGGTGACTTAGAAGGTAAAGGCCTAATTGGTTAGGCCACAAGTCTAGCTTACTGAAGAAATGATCTCTTATCCCTATCCTGAAATGCTTATCCTCTAGCAAATCTCTTACCCAAAACTAAATTGCCTCTCAATATCTCCTTTTTACTCTTCTCCATCTTCTTAGCCTTATTGATGAAAGCTGCATAAGTCTCTATTTCAAATGACCCCACCTCGTGTCATAGTACAACTTCCAAACCTTTAATAGATCTTTGAACCTTGGATCCTTTGTCAACTCTCTAAACCTCTAATAAGAACTTATGCAAGCAGTTAAGTTCAACCTCATATTGCTTTACTATGCAATTTGCTTGCCTGCAATCATAGTACTAAGCTATTAACCTTTCCCTAAGACTAATAAGGAAGTATCTCTTGTAGAACAGCTCTTTGAAGACTACTTAGGTAATAGGAACATTTTGAAGCACCCTCTCTCCTTCTCACCAATCTACTGTAGGTTCCCTTAGCATAGAAGTAACAAAACCGTACTTTTCTATCTTTAGGGCCCTCAAAACCTTCAAAGACTTTTGCTATCTAAGTTGTTTAACTCTCAACACCCATTTCATCATCAATTTGTAACTCTTTCCTTAGCCTTATAAACTTCTTCAAGGTAATGGGGCCATTATGATTAAGTCTACCTCCTGCAGCTACAACAATTCCATTTCCCCCATTAGCTTAGACTTAGGACATGGGCCAAAGCTATCAATTTGGGCCCATTAGTTTATGGGTCACCAAAGTGTTGAACCATGATCATCTTAAGATAGATTGATTCTAGGCTGGTTCATTTTGGTTTATAGGTTTGTTCAATGGCCTATGAATTGGTATTTCAAATTCTTTTTTATTCTTTTATGCAATTATGTATATATATGTATTTATATATATTAACATACATTTATATATATTTACATAAGTATGTAAATATATATAAATGTATGTTAATATATATATATAAATTCTATTAAATCATTTCCACCATTATATTTAACCATTTGAGACATTACTAAAATAACCACCACAAATGATAGAGCCTATTTTAGTGGAGTTTTGTTAACCACCACAAAAGACTTACCTCTTAGATAAATAGAGATACCAATATTTATACATAGATATCTTGCATATATATAGGACATATGCACCAAATTTTCAAACTTTATTATAAAAAATGGATAGATACATGAAGTAAAATTATTGCTGGAAAAATGTACCGATATATACGCATATATATATATATATATATTTCATATATATACATATTTTTTGTCAATTTTTATTTTTAAATAAGGTGGGTTCGCAAAGTTGAACTACTTTGACCTACCAAGTTTAGCATGTCATTGTACCTAAGCCTGCTCTAGTTCAATGAACCAGTGGGCAAATCCTAAACTAATTCACAGTTTGGAACTGGCTTTTTCCTAGGTTTACATTAACATCTGTTATTATTTTGAGCCATCACCTAATGCTATTGCTACTGTAACTACTCATGTTGCCTCTAAATCTGGTCTCGCTGTCTATTAGTCACCCTTAACATATTGTCTATGGTATTTAGTAGCCTGTTAATGTCATTTCTAGTAATAACACATTTTTACTCTGCTTTTGCTGCTACTGATTCGCCTACAGATTAGTTTCCCTAAGAGCATTACCCTGACTAGCTCTTACAACTGCTCCCAACTCAATTCTCTTTATTGAGGGCATTTTACATCCAAAAACAAAAGAAAAGAAACAAGAATCTAAGCTTAGCAAGAGTAAAGAAAAAAAAAAACCAAGAAAACCTAAGGAAAACAAGAAACTATTGAACAATTATTAATATTAAGAACCTCCTTTTTAAGTACCTACTCATCATAGTTCACCACGTTATAGACCAATTACCTAAATTTCTATTGATCTACAACTTAAACTCTAATACTACTATAAGCATCAGGCTCGAGATACTAGAGACCATCATGGGTCCGTACTAACCTACTAATATGTCAAGCATAAACAATTGGCTATTATCTCCAAAGACATTAATTAACTCCATTAACACTCATGAAATATAATAAAACTCCAAAAATATCAAAAGTCTTACGTTGTCTCTTCAACTCACAACAACTAGAAACTAGAATATAACAATAGTAACTCTCCTAAGTCTCAAGATAAATGAAGTAAAAATAAACAACATAACAAATCTTCATGATCAACTACACTTCTCCTTAGAACATAAAAACCCAAATCACTTCATCACAATGACAATAAACATAATCTCCTATATCTTCATCATATCAAAAGTAGTATGGATCCCCATTCTCATCATAACCCACTTGCTCATTTATATCCTATACTTGAAAAAGAAGAAAAGGTGAGCCCAATCCTAGTACATGCAACCCATAAACACAAGCATAAAAGGTACAACATACGTTCACATGCAGCAATGTAACATAATAGAAACAACAATAGGTTATTACTTTCTAATTAGTTCACAAGCAGCACAAGTAGGATTATTCACAATTAACCCTAACTTAGAGCATCTTACGACTCTCCAATGAGTTTTTAGGTCGAGACACTAGTACTGTGGCCCCTGTCTAAACATTAACTGATCGATACTACAACCTTCAAACAACAACTCTACCTATGTCATATCATTTCTAAAGAAGACTCTACTAGTGACAACATGTTTCAAGGATCACTCAGGTACCATCTTAAGTATATTGGTTCTATGATCCCTTGAGCCTAGCTAACACAAACCTTATGTAATTAAAGATCCGAGAATTTTTTAGTCCAATTTATATACTAACCTATATAATCACATACAACACACTAGGGCAACATAACACATACCTAGATCCTAAGTAGTGAATACAATTATACCAGAATTGGAATTATAATCAAAGTGATCTGCACCTAAATTAAATAATACAAGTCATAACCTATCTTAAAATCCATAAAATTGCCAACTTAGTTGTTTTTCTAAGTTTATAGGATCATTCGATTTCTAGGGTGATTAACTTGACTATTTTATAAGTTATACTTCATCTATTAGGCATAAGGGATTATTATACTAAAGGCTTAAGGTTAAAGGGTAGATGAATTAACGTTTAGAAGTAGAAAAGGACAAAAAAAAGAAGTACATGACCTACTTAGGTAAAGCACAGTCGTGCATTAAACTATGCTAAGAAGCACAACTTCCATTCCATACTAGGATGGCATGCTTCTAGCTATACTCCTAGGTCAAAAGTAGGGCTTTTACAACCTAAGGGAGAATTTCTTATTTTGCCCCTTTAAATAAAACCTTATAATTTTTCCTTACCACCCCTTTTATTTTTCATTGCCTTAATATTTTCATTTATTTCATAATGGATTTTATACCTATTCTCTACGTAGTTAATGAGACGGCTAACCAAGGATATATCCGACATATTTTCATACTTACAACATAATTTTAATATTTTTTCCCTTATTATTTTGTACCCTATATATTGTCCACCAAAGGTTTTTATTAATGGGAAAGATGACTCTAACCCTCATAATGTCTCACTTCACTACTGTAAGGTCTTCAACTTTGATGACTTTTCATTATTTCGCACAATTAATTTAACATTATTGGTAACATGCATAAGGGGAGTCCATGAATTTGAATCCATTTTTTTAAGAATGAGAGGACAATACATGACTAAGCGAGGACTTAGATCCTTAATTTTAGTCATAAAGCTAATATCCTTCATCATGATGAGAAAACATATTTTCCCCTAGATTGGAAGCTTCAAAATGGCCTAATCTATGCCATTCCTTCTCAATCACTTTCATTGATTTTCTTGTCTAAAAAAATTTTCTAATGAGATGTATAGATTTTTTTTATTGAAACAAGACTAAGGATATCAAACTCATCTTCAATCTTACCCTAGAGTATTTTAAGGTCCATCCACATTGAAGTTGTAATACTAATGCTAACATAGGACAAATAAAGACATTAGACAGTAGCATAACCAAGAGCATGAAATGAAACAAAAGTAAACAAGCGTATAAAGAAAAGAAGACTAGACAAATAAAGAAGTAGAATAAAAGAAGATATGAAACAAAAGGATTAAGTAAAGAACACATATGGCTTAAAAATTGAAAGGGAGATGAGAGAGACAAAAAAGAGAGGTAAATCCTTTTTTACAGGATTAAGGTAATAGAAAGAAAATATTTGGCAAAACAAAGATACTAATCAAAGACCCTTGTAATCAAGTCACATGAAAACTAACTATCTAATGGAAGAACCGGGTTTGATTCCCTTAAACATGTAAAGTTATACAATAGAGTAGTAGTTTTGGGTTTAGGTTAGAGAGGAAGGACAGGGTGGGGTAGACATGCGTTAATCTAAGAGAACAAAGAATTAGGTAATAAACAAGCCCAAGAAAGTTAAAGAGAATCTTTTATTTAAAAAAAAAAAAACTATAACTAAAGAGAGGAAGCAAGCTTATGTATGGTTTAATCTATTTTCAAACGATGTTATGCTTTAAGATAAGCATGCAATGAGTAAGCTAAGGCTAACAATTGTTGACATGACATGACACAACACAATCCGATTATGTGCATGATTACAGAGAGAATGATATGCGTCTTAATATATGAAAATAAGACAAGATCATGACATGAATGAAAATGATTATACTATAACTTAATTATTTGCAATTCCTAATCAATTTCACATACTTTTGGTACTAATGTGAATTTAGTATGTGTTACGTCCCGAAGCGGCAGAGTCGTAACAATCCCGCCATATAAACCATTCTAAGATAAAAGCTGGCCATACAACCGCTATATTAGACTTAATTTACATAAGCCATCCATTATTAACTCGCTTTGAAGTAAATAGTTCATAAATTAAATAAGTTATTTACTTATGAACTTAAGAAAAATACATATTTGCATTAAAATAATCTAAATATTTTATAAGATTTAGCAACGTAACATAATTTACTTGAGAAATACTTAAAACTTTAAAGATAAAATTCAACTTGTCAAAGTATCATATCTTTAGTTTTATATCCTCACTTCCTTAAGATCCAGCAGTTGCTCGATTTAGGGTTGATATAAGCTACTTCTTAGCAAGCACCAGCAACAACATCTAAAGGAATGTGAGCAACTATAGTTCAGTAAGTTAGGATGAAGACTTAAAACCATACAACAAACATAAACAAGGTTATCAACCAAATTATTAGGTGCAATGCATGTTTAAGCAAATGTTATCATACGATATTGTCCAGCCCATCGTAAAAATAGAGAAATTGCACTCACTCTAATCCGAGTTTAGGAGTTTCCATTAATGCAACAATTCACGACCAAACCTAGGTTTATATAATGGAGATATCGCTCCTCCCACGACTATCTTCAAACCATTGATTTTACCCTTGCCGTGACCTCCTTACCTGTTACTTAGTTCAACTAAGGATGAAGAAGGGACCAATTATGTCATCCAACGCTATCCCTTTCAAAGGGGTGGATATTTAGTCGAAGAACCCTAATGTTCCCCTAATGGATTGCTATGCATGTCCGATTTAGAATTTCAAGTCATATATGTAATTAGATATGATTTATGGCATTCAATCTTTTCAAACAATTCACACAAATACAAGCTAGAGCAGAAATCCAGATTTCACATTATCAACTCAGAAACAAGCACATATACATAGTCAACTATCTAATAAGCATAATCAATTACAATTTCCAACCTTTGAGTACTACAAATTAGTACTTCGAAATACAATAATGTATTAATCCTAACTTACCTAAACTTCTTACTTGCTCATTTGAGATGTGACTCGCTCAAGTCATTGCCGATAATCCCTATAATACAAATATTGTTTTAGTTTTCCATATAACTACTATAGGTTGGTTTTATCTTATAACGCTTATTGTTATCTTTAGTTTAGGGCTCAATATATCTAATTATACAAGTTTTTAAGTCTTTTACAATTATTCTTAATTTTGAGTTTGGTTTAAATTTGGTTTCCTAATTGGTTTCTAAATTAGGTTTTAACTACATAAATCCTAAAAATATGATTTGAACTTAGATATGAAATCAATCACATCACGCTCAAGTATTCTAAGTATCACTTTTAGGTCCATAATTAGTATTCCAATCTATTCAATACATTCTAATACTTATTTATATATCGAATTTACTCTTGATGTGAGAAAATGTTATATTTTTCATGTAATTACCCTAATTTAAGTTTTCTACCAAATTTTATATGCATTCCTATTATTATTACAATATCAATTTTAATATAATATTTTTCGACTTATTAATTTCTTATACCTACATATAGAATATGTAAATAATATATATATCTAATATTTCTATCACTTTAAATAGCATCTCCCAACATTAACTAAAATCTCAAAATATCTAAATTCATTCCAAATCAAATTTTACACTTACTTATCCTAAATTAAAAAATTAACCTAAAATTTACTATTTTTACTTATTACATATTTACTACATAATACCAAAATAATTGAATCTAACACCCTAAATGCTACAAATAGTATACTTCATCAAATTTCAACATCTTAAAACATATAATTATATACTAAATCAGTAATTAACCATCTAATTACTTAATTAGCCCTAAATTACCCATTTTATGCATCATTTTAAAGCCTAATAATTATCTAAAAATTTAGAAAAATCATTTTTAAAAAAGGGCTTTGTGGTACTGTTCTATATCACCTAAGTAGTCTACACAAAAATTTTGAGTCCAAAACTATGCTCTTAAACCCATTTATTTATAATTCAAACAAAGTTCGAGTTTGCACTATTTCTTAAAAACAGTATATTTCTATCCATAAATTCATCAAAATAAAATTTTTTCCTAAATTTACATACTAAAATATCCCAGAATAATAAGATTCATAATTTTTCAAATATTTTTAATAATTTAAGAAAAATCAAGTAGAAATTGAAACTTACCAATGTTAGTTGCTCTAACCACTAAGGCTTTGTCGGCTAAGCTAGGCGTTGCCACCACCGTGTGGTGGTGGTGGTCGTCCACTCCCAGGTTGAGGATCTCCTCTAAAGCCTTATTAGCACAGATTTTTCCTAATTTTTGTAAGAAAACCCTAACTCTTTCTTTTTGGTGCTCTCTTAATTTTTCTAGATTCCTAACTGCCTAAATGAGCTTTTGAAAAATTTTAGGTATTTATAAGGCCTTAGGAGATTTTTTATGCATTAAATTGACTAGACATAGGCCTTATCTTCTTCCAAATTGCATTTTTTATTGTATTAATTTGATTGGCTAATTTTTTTTTTTTCTTTCTTTCTCTAATTGCCACAACCACTTTCTAGATAATTCCACATTTTTCCATAATTTTCATGATTTTTATTTAATTATTCATGTATTTTCTTTAATTAATTAACATTATTTTGACATATTTCGCGTATTTTAAGTAATTACGCGTATTTCTAACTATATGTAAATTTATATATGGTATAAATAAATATTATTTAAGTTATTTTATGATTTTTAGTATAAATATAATTTATTTCTATCGATTCTTTAATTATCGAAATTCCTTCTAAACATTTCTGATAAATAACAAACAATTTTCATAAAATTCAATATTATATTAGTTAATTATTTTATTACTTATTTTCCTAAATTCAAACTTGCGGGATCGCTTTTACTAATAATCATAACTTCATCATAAAATTTGGGTTAAATTGAACAATTTACTCATCGCCTTAAATTCTACGAAACCAAACCTCAATTAATTGATTGTAGGTCTTACAGCATAAAATAGGGACACAAGACACAACTTGCTAGTACAAATCACTAACCTTAAGTAAAGCTAATCATTTGACCAATTTGTATAAATCTAAACCTAGTTTGTCTAAACACAAACTTCTTTAAGCTACCTAAACTGGTCAAAACTCATAGTCGAGCTTGGAATTTTTTCATAAAGCTAGCCTATGATGAGCCCCATAAGGTCTAACATGTTAGGTTTTAGGAATTAGAATCATATACTTACATAGCAAGATTTTAAAATTTTGTTATCTCTAAACATCCTAGGATCCAAGCGTTTCAATTAAACCTAAAAAGGACTACAAATTTTAACTTTTATGATGCTTTTCAAAATTCTTAGTTAAGCAGATCAACAAGTGTTGCAAATGAAAAATACCCTTTAACAGTATCCACACACAAATGAATGTGTTGAAAATAGGCTATAATGTGTGCTAACACTCTAAGATGAATCTATATTTGTACCGGAGTCAAACTCACAATATCTCATGTTTAACTCTCTCTATTTTGGTCTGTAGACTAAGTTTAATGTTTATGACAAGGCGTCAATGTAACCCTAATAGAGAGTTGTGTTTATCTATATATAGAGGAGCGATAATATCTTTTAGAAGATATTATGAGATATTAAAAGATTTAACAACATATAATAAAATACGTTATTTTAAAAAATAATAAATGTCATTATTTATCATTTTTAAACTATTAAAAATAATAAATATTTCAATAATTCATACTAGGTTTATTTAAAATAAACTTATAACCCATTTAGTTCATTCTTTGTGTGTGACCCTATAAGTTTACGTAATGTTGCAGTAGGCCTAAAACTCCTTCTTGGACCTACAAGTCATAAATAGCCTCTTCCAAAACATTATGCCTATCCAAATTAAGTGAAGATCGATTATCTAGCTCTACCTATTAAATAGTCAATTATTTAGTTTCTTTGTCACATGATATTTTGTCACATGATATTTAATGATTAAACATAATGTGTGGACCAAAATACTCTTATATTGTTTAATCACTTGTTTCTTGATTACAGAGTTTGACTAACTTAAGCAAGTGATATTGATAACTCCTTATCAATTCATTTGAGCATAACCATGCATTTTTCTCAATCTTACTCTTCAAGAGGGCCAAAAGATATCTCTCTCAAATTAATGAGAGAGACAAATTTATTCACAAACACTCATATTCCTCTACATAATTTATTTCATATCCAATCACAATCTTATAATCATTTCCGATTAAAAATGATAAATAACAGAGTCAAACATGAAACTTACTATGTAGGAATCCATGGTATCATCAAGTCAAAGGACTAAGATAAAGTTATAATGATTAGTAGTTATTAGATTGATCCATGTAGCACTCTTACGGTAGGGTAACCTAATATCCATGTGTTGAATTGATATCTCATATCCATGATTAGCAAAACGTGATTATTATTCATCCAAGATTCAAGTCTTAATTCATTATTGTTCCATATAATAAGCGAATATAGATAATTTAAGTAATATTGAATAGTACCATGAAGCTCTTTTTCAAAAATTAATTTTCAAAATTTTTAAGTAAATTTTTAGCCCTAAAATAATGAGAAAAATGAGTTATTTGAGACTTAATAGGTAATTAAATGATTAATTACTGATTTAAAACGTAATTAGATGCTTAAGGATGATAATCTCTAATGAGGTAAAATAATCCTAGCATTTAAAGTATTAATTGCAATTAATATGAGAATTATGTAATAAATATGATTAATTTAGTAATATGTGAAGTTGGAATTTTAATAAATATAAAATAATAGGTTAAATTGCATAATATAATAATAATATCAGTACATATTAAATCTAATACAAAAATTAATTTTAGATAAATATACAAAAAATGTAAAATTTTCTCATATCGGAGTAAATTCGATACACTAATCGGGATTTAAGTGTACCAAGTGAATTAAAATACCGAATTAAGACCTAGTATAATATTAGAATACTTGAGTTTGATGTGATTAATTTTACATTAGGGTTCATAACGTATTTTAGGATTACTTATAGTCAAAACCAAATTAGAGCCTGAACCGAAATTCGATTCGAAAACCGAATCCCGAACTAATGTAAAATTAGTCGTTAGTAAATAATAGGTATATAAGGAGAATTTAGTTAAATCTTAACCTAGAATATATATCGTCAAAGTATAAATACTGAGACGAGATGAGACAACTTACGACTAAATGACTGAATGATCGAGAATTTCAAGTAAATTGGGTTTAATGCTTCATCATATTTTGAAGTACTATTTTAGAGTACTTGGAGAGTTAGGTTTGTGTATGATTATGATTGTAAGTAGTCTTATGCATGTGCCTATATATCTGATTTCATGTTGAAATCTGCGTTATGTTTGATAACTATTTTCATTGGAGTGGTGTGAAATTAACTGGTCACCCTAAACTGAACTTAATCCTAATCGACCTAAATACCCTAAAAAGACATGCATTGTAACCCTGTAAGGGATCATTAGAATTCTCCAACCAAACACCGGCACCTTTGAAAAAGATAGCACTGGATAGTAAATTGATCTTTTCCTCATCCTTAGGCGAACTAAGTGATAGGAGAGAAGGTCGCAGTAAAGATGAAGGCATTAGTTTGAGGGATAGTCTTAGGAAAAGCAATGCATTCATTGTACAAACCTGAGTTTAGTTGTAAGTTGCTGCATAACATGAAAGTTCCTTAACCCGGATTGGAGCGAGTGAAATTACTCTGGTTTCACAACGGACTAGAGTACGTCATGTAATAATACTTGCTTGTTACATTACATGAAAATAATTGCTTGATAATATTGTTTATGCTTATATACATTCATAAGTCTCCAATTCAACTTATTGAGTTGTAGTTGCTCATACCTGTATAGATTCTTTTGCAGGTCCTGACTTCTGATTACTATACTATGTTACAACTATCCGGAAGTTAATTCTCTTTTAAAGTTATGGAGAGTGAGGATCAACTAGCCCGATGATCAAGTTTTTATTTAAGGTCTTGTTAACGTCTTTAGGATAAAGAACTGATATATGATATGTAATTTAGCAGACTGTTGTAATATGTAGAATCTCTTAAGAATTGTACGATAATATGAATGTTATTATATATCTATAAATGATAGTTCTAACTTTTTATGTAAATTTTAGTTTAAATTTTAATTAAACTGTTTACTTCAAAGCGAAGAGTCATCGACGTCTTGTGTAGATTATATCTATAATAAATACTGTAAGGTCAATTACTGTTATAGGTTAGTTTACACAGCATGACTGTTACAACTCTGCGACTTCAGGATATAATGCAATGTACTCCTAGATATATCTATGTATTGAATTAATATCTCATATCCATGATAAATAAAACGTGATTATTATTCATCCAAGATTCTAGTCTTAATTCATTATTGTTCTATATAATGAGCGAATATGGATAATTTAGAGTAGTACTCTTATTGTCTTATCGTTTTACTATTAAAGTTACACACTTTAACGACGTAAAAAAGAACAAAATATTTAAGGAATCATCTTATCATATTAAAAGGCCAATAATAACATGATAAATAAAATAATTTTTATCATAAAAAAATATTCAAATGATATAAAATCCATATAACATAGGACACATCATTAGCATAGCAGGCCTCATTAGACATAACTAGGCTCAATTGTCCTTCTTAAAGATTTCTATTTTCTATCAATTAAAGTTTTCAATCTAAAATTTATAAATATTATTAAGAGGACTATGGCCTTTATTAACCATTGCTACATAGTTCAATCATCGATCGCTGTATAATCATTTTCATTAAATTACTTTAAATAAGAAAAATTGCACCACTAAAGATTTAAAACATTATATATTAACTCAATACATTAAAAATCAATGTAATATTGGTCCTTTTTATTTTAAATATTTTCCTTTCTTTTATCTATGATAGTGGGGTGTAATATTTATTATATAATCAAATATACTTTCTTACTATGATTTACTAGTCCTGTGAGCCACTAGTTAATTGAGCCTAGATTTGAGAACCAAGTGGGCTTGAGATTATTGCCTAGGCCCGCCCATTATGGAGCCCACCTTTTCATCGCCTCCGATTACGAGCTAAGGCCATAAATTTTTGGAAAATGTTACGAGAAGTATTAAACCTTATGTTTTGTCCATTGATTTCTCATTTCTATAGGTATCCTTAAGCCTTAAATCTTGATGGTTTTATAACTTGAGTCCTTAATCTTTTTGAAAATGCATTTATATCCTAAAATATTTTCTGAAAAATGGTCAATTGAGTTATAAACAACGTTGTTAAAAAATGAACAAATTTACGAATTAGATAATTCGAAACAAGAATAATTTGGATTTAAGTACATATTTAGAAAAATTTAATGCTCAATTGAAAAGTTTAATGCTCGATTGAAAAAATAGAAATATAGAACGGTTTAGGATTCAAAAGTATCTTAAGAAGTTCATGACTCAATTTACGTAATTGCAAAAAATCTTAAAGATATCTTATGACACTTGGCCTAAGTCTTGAGCTATAAAATGCTATTTTTAACATAAAAAATAATAATAATTCCCACCAAATGAAAAGAAAAAAAAAACCCTTCAAAATATATTCTTTTCTCATAGTTTAGAGAACTTGAAAGAGAAATGAAAACATCCATAAAATTAATAATTTGAATAAGTTTTTTTCTTTTCTAGTACTTATTCTTTTTTTCTTTTTTCTTTTTCTTCTATTTACTTTTTCTATATATACTTTAAGATATATGGAAAATAGACCAAAATTTTGATTTATGTGTGAAAAGGTTTGGTAAGTCATCAAAAGCGATATTTTTCCCTCCTTAGCCAACTTACCTAATATTCACAAGTCGTGCACGTAGATGTAGCATTATAAGTGGCAATTAGAAATCATGATTCTTGCATGGCCCTTCACACCATGCAACTGAAAAACATGTATAGCGCTCAAGAAAGTTTAGGATCTTCATGTATTGTATGTTTATATATATATATATATCTATATATATATATATATATATATATATATATAGACTACGAACAAACCCTATTAGGCTAACTTAAATCACACACAACCATTTGAGAATCTCATTATTTATCAAGATAATCCGAGTCATGTATATGGATAGCGTAAAAGGATTCCTTGCAATACTTCTCCTATTTTGTATTTCAAATTTTCCTGAACCTTCGGACTCATCTCCATTATCTCCTTCCACACCACCAGCAGCTGCACTTTCATGCCCAACCGTGATCGAGGAACTCGCGCCGTGCCTCTCATTCATTGGAGATGGAAGCAATTCTCCATCACAGTCATGCTGTGGTGGGGTTAAGGACATTGGTAACAAGGCTAAGACGAAGGGTGATCGAATCACCATTTGCGATTGCCTTAAGCAAACTTTATCTACTGTCAAATATGACCCTTCCCTCTTGGCTTCTATACCGAAGAAATGCGGTGTCTCCATCAGTATACCCCCCATTGACAAAAATACCAACTGCACCACGTACGTGGGAAAACAATTCACTTATTAGAAATAAGCATGCAGAAATGAAAATTTGATATAAATATAATCGTACCGTAACCGGTTAAAAAACCTTCCATCTATCAAAATTTTATTCGCTCGAATTTACCTCTAAACAATTCACGTTTCATATAACTTTTAGTGAAACCTTTTTATAAAGATTTTCCTTCTTCTTCTTCTTCTTTTTTTTTTTTTTTTTTTTTCCGTTTCCGTCTTGCTTTGATATGTAACTGATTTTTCACTTATATTTTGTGCAGGACCATGGTGAGTTGAAGTGATGGCCATTCTATGCACCGACGTCATGATTAAATAGCTATATATTTATGCTCCGATAGAATTTATCCAAGTCAAGGAGGCTAATAAAAAAATATATAGAGTCTATATAGCTCTTAATAAGCACCAAGCTAGCCACGTTTAATAGTTGTGCTGCTGCATTTGTAAGAGGGCTAGTGGAATTATATAAACATGTTCCAATAAATAAAACAAAGTGATTTATACTATCGTCTTCTCTATGTGCAAGTATTATGATATTCCTTGACTAACCGCTGATTGTAGCGTGAGTGTATTCGAAAGAGACGAGACCTGGAACTTGTCCAAACTTGTATGGCCAATGTCGGTTTCGGAAAGGTTACTAAAGGTCACTATATCATACAATAATGGAATGTTTAGTTTATTTTTAATTGGAGAAAAAGGATGTAGGATCAATGCATATATGATTTTTACTGGGAAATCCATAAACGAGCATAAGATCTCTTCATATGAGTATCCTGTCAGAGGCACTTTAGTTGGGAACAGGGTGAGAAAAGTTTAATAGTATTAATATATACACTAATAGATTAGTGATATATAACATTTAAAAATATAAATAACAGTTTTATAAAAAATACCTACTATCACTAATATATGTCTAAAATATTATTGATATTTGTTCACAACTCATTTAAATACATAGTGTATTGGTACCATATATCTTTTTTTTTTTTTTGAAGGGTATCGATAATTCAATGACTCCTCCATGCATTGGAACACAATGTCCAATCTACTAAATAAATAAATATATATATATATATATATATAAGAGAAAGAAATGGCATGCAATTAATACAAATAAGAATGCAAAACACTTCACTATCAATGGGACATTGACCTTACAATTTACAAAGGTGATAAATCTAATAGAAACCCTTCTCTTGTGGAAAAAAAAATAATAGGTATTACATATCGCGTGTTATATATACATGACGTATACATATCAATAAAATATTGAAATTAAAACTAATTATAAAAATAATTTCTAAATACATTACTACATATAATCACATACAGTATATATATCAATATTTTATTAATATTTACATATCATATATACATAACACGTGATGTATATTATCTATTAAATTGTTTCTCTCTTTTTCGTAGTGAATAAAATTGTTTTAATCATATATTGTTCCACTCATTAAGAAAAGAAAAGAAATTTAGTTTTTAA
This sequence comes from Lumnitzera littorea, assembly GCA_024138015.1. Taxonomy (NCBI): domain Eukaryota; kingdom Viridiplantae; phylum Streptophyta; class Magnoliopsida; order Myrtales; family Combretaceae; genus Lumnitzera; species Lumnitzera littorea. Next base: position 46,909,576 of record JAMXBB010000008.1, on the reverse strand, counting down.
AGACAAAAATTCATGTCTTTAAAAGTAGGAATTCTATCGCAAAAAACTTTTTGAGATAGAAAGTTCGTTGTAAATGTCTATTGCAAAAACCATTGTCTTTAATTCTATTTAGCCACTAATCACGTATTCATCTTAAATTTGTAATAGAAAATTTGTCTCTAATAATGATGAATCTCGTTGCAAATTAGTTGTAAAAAATAATAACAAAAGAGATTCAATGACAAAATTCCCGTCGCAAAACAAAATAATTTTTGTCTCTAATTATTACATCTAATTTTGTTTTAGTTAAATTCTTTCACTACAAATACTTCTCTACTTTAATAGTAATTGATATTAAATTGTTGTTTAGTAATAATCTCCTTCACAAATTTGTCTCTAATTCAATGATAATTAAATTTTAATCTTATTTATTAATAATTTTCATTGCAAATTTTTTTTTGTTTCTTCCATCATTATAATTAACATTTTATTTATTTATAATATCTATCACAATTTGTTTCTGTTTTTGTAATTTTTTATTTAAAATTTCTTCTTATTAGGAGTGAGCAAGTATAAGGTAAGTATGATATGACACATTACCTGATAATTAACATTTTGTGGCATTTAAGAACCACCTTGCACCCTATACCCTATCAATTCTATAAGGTAGAAGGTACCTTATAGAACTTGTATTTTCTTTTTTTTTTCTTTTTTTTTACTTTATCTTCTTTTAAAATATTATATAAATACATAATTCATATTAAACATGTAACTATACTAATTAACCAAATAATAATATTTAAAATGTTTTTTTATTTACAACATATCTAGCTATAACAATATGAAATTTTAGTGAATAGAATAGAGAATATCCCTAATAAGTAAAAATGTTCAACCCTTGATGGGGTTATACTAAATTATGTTTTTTTCTTTCCCTTCAAATCATCATAATAAATTTTTATCAAACTATAAAATTATTATATGCAAAATACAAAAACAATACATTACCTAAGAAAATAAAAAGAGAGAAAAACAAGACAATAAATACAAGAGCGTGTAATCTTAAGATTTTATTATAAATTAATATAAGATACCTTAAAATTTGCACCCTATATACCTTAAAATACATGATATCCTGATGTCATACCCTTAACATATCCTATTAGAGTAGGTTTTGGAAAATTAATATCTGAAACTTACCTTATGACTCTCTTTACCTACCCAATAGAGTAGGGTCCGGGTAAGTATCCTATATAGTAGAATTATCTATTCACCCTTACTTTTTATCATAAAATTTTAAAGCTACTTTCTAAAAGAAATACAAATATCATACTTTTCCCTTCTCTCGAAGTATTCTCAAATTGTCAAACAAGATTTCTAATTTATAATGTAATATATACAAGGAAAATGACAACAAAGAGATTCCAATACATCTCTTTGTTCGAAAATTCACCAATAGTTTACACACTAGTTCTTATGTAAATATGATAAATAAGAAAACAAAATCCCTTCATTAAGTATTGACTCCATTCAAGCCAATAAATGATCCCATCATCATCTCCAACTTCAACAAAATTTTCAACATCTCCTTCAAGTACAACTGCAAGTGCAAATAGGGGCACCATTTAGAGAGAAGCAAGAGAAAGACACCAAAGAACCCATGTCTAGTTACATGCATTAAAAGTATATTCAAATTATATAGCAATTATGACCAATAGTAATTGTAAATAAAGGTATTGAGAATATTCCAATGTAACTATTTATATTGCAAGATAACTCAATAGAGAGATTTACTAAAAGAGTTAAAACAAGTATCTTTAATGTAATATAAGTAGACTGGTTGCTCATAATTTACTAACCATATAGAGGAACTTTCAAAAAAAAAAAATTATTGACCATAACAAATTGTTGATACCTGAGCATCGTCATCCCTAGAGGCCTATGAAGTTCTTACAGTAAGGGAAAAAAAATTACTAACCATAACAAATTGTTGATGCCTGAGTCTCTTCATCCTTTAAGACCTATGAAGTTCTTATAGCCAAAGAATCTTCCATCCACATAGACATGCTTAATGAAATCTCAAAGTTTAACAATATTATTAAAATTAGATATTCATATCAATGTCATTGAGAAAAATCTTGAAGTTTTATTAATAAATAAATAAATAAAAGGTTTCTTTGTACAACATTACCTGCCATCAGGTGAATCCTAACCCTTTAAACTTGTTATCATGATGCAGCTATTATTACTTGATAAGAGAGGATGAACTAATAAAATATTTATTAAAATTTCTAATGCAAGTCAAATAGAATATGAATGTTTGAAAACCATATCGACATAAAATTTGAGCTAAATCATTTCTTTAGCTAGATGAGGAATCTTATAGAAAATACTTCTCAATGCGTTTATAAGTTCATAAATCTATCCAATGTAGTGTGCATATATTATCGAAATTTATTTCTTACACTTCATTGGCAAAGGGTTATTTTATGATTGTACTAGATTCAATAGCTACACACTAGACAAGCTCAATATAATTTGATGTAATAATGCAAAGCTAATAAATCTACTTTGTCTAAGGTTAATATACTACTACGTTTACTAACTAAACTTTCAGAAGCTACCAATTAATGCATCAAAATTCACCTAAAGAATCTTATAACTCCAAAGCATTAGACTTAGCTATTACTTTAAATATTATCTAAAAAGGTGAACATACAAAATATTCCAAGAGTAATAACACTAAGATCTAAATTAATGAAACCTAAAAACCAAGTATGATGTAAAAATTTTAACTTTATATTTGAAGTCTAATAACAAATAGTTTCTTATTAATGTAACTTATATAATCAAATGCATAATTCTATAAATAGGTCAATATCAATCACCTAACCCTTCCTAAATATATATTTGAGAAGTGACCAAATGATCCAACTACCAATGTAACTTGACAGGCAAATGATCATTTAGATACATGTATGTAAATCTAATTAAGGGCAAAACATAGATACGATGTAAAGGATGGACAATTATTTATGAAATGCAATTATCAATTAAACAAATGAATGTAAAAGTAAATTATATGGTTAACTAATTTTAGAAATTATCAACATACAAAATGATAGAACTAGGCATACCTACTCTTGAATTTAGATGCAATCTCTTGAAAGCAACCATATTTTCTCTCATCAAAAGTTCTACCATGCAATAAGTATTTACCATTATGTATAGAGGGAAGTAAAGTAAAAGAACTGGACACGACTTAGAGAACATTGAATTTACTCTCCATGCCACATTAAAACATCTTTATGGTTTCATGAAATCCATTAATTACCTTAATTAACTTTAGTCATTTTAAGAAAAGAAAGAATATGACAACAAGAAAAAGAAGGCACAATTGAAAAGAAGGAATACCGAGAACCTATGGCCTTAATAAAAAAATTGACACTAAATATATCAAGTCCATCCACACTCCACCAATTCACAAAGTCCCTATTTATTCAAGAATACATCAATATAAAGTGAAACTTCATCGGTTATATACTAAACTATTACTAACACTTATTTTATAAGCTTATCAACCCAAATAATGAGAATTGAATTAATGAATCCATGTTATTACTCATGACGAATATCACTTCCATCCCTTACACTAACAACATATCTATTAGCTATACAAAAGTCTAAGTTTTAGACATTTCTATATTCCGTGTACTTGAAGGAAATATGAATGAAGAGATGAATTGAAAAATGTATATCCAACTACAAGAAGAGAGCAAATCATGGTCTATTGTACGTCAACGAATACATATAAGGAGAGGATAATAGCTTTCTCATGAGAGAGAGAAAAAGACATTAACATTGAGTAATTGGTACAATTATCAAACAACATTTTAAAAACAAGCAATAATCTACCAAAATCAATCAAAATCAAAACTTTATGTATAAGTAAATACCATATGCAAGAACTAAAGCTTGGACATATAAAAACCAACAACGTCCTATAATTTTCTACCACATTATTTATACTTACTCATAATTTTATTAGATCACAAATTATGGACATACTTCAATTTTGAATTATTAGACTATGACAATCATTGAACCTTTCTAATGGTTTAGAAGCTCCATAGGCCTTGTATGGAGATCTAAAAAAAAAAAACCCTCTTTTGCCATATTGCAAGCTATAGCCTATTTTGGCAAGTTAATCAAATCTTCAAAACAAAACAAAAAAAATAAATAATAGGCATAATTTCCTTACCTTAAATTTACAATCGTTTAACCATATTAGAAGAGAAAAACTTTGAAACAAAAAACTAAAACACCTAATTATGAAAGAGAGAGACAAAGAGGAAATGTAAAGAGGGATCAAGTTTAGCCATTTGATAATGAGTTGGAAGATATAGAATAAAAAAGAAAACATACTAGGTTTTAACTTTATTAGAAATAGCCTCATTTTATTAACCTAAAAACCTTTTATTAAAAATAGAAGAGAGAATATAAAAACTTTGAGGGGGAAATACTAAAAATCAAATAGAGACAAATTTGTAACAAAATTCATGAAAGAAATTATGGCACTTAAAATTTCACATTTCTACTTAACAAATAGAAATAGATTTATTACAAAAATATTTTCCTTGTAGTTTCCATTGGTGATTTGTCGCAAATTCTATTATTTATACATATATAAATAGTTAAAGCCATTATAATTTACTCTGTTGTAAATTTCTTGCAAATCTAAATTATCATTTTTGGAGAGATATTTTCTCTCACAAGATTTCCATCTCTAAAAGCAAGTTTTTTTATTGCTTTGAATTGCACAAGTTGTAGAAACTATTTAAATGGAATAGATTTTTTTTTTTTTAGGTTCATTGATATAATATAATAAGATAATGTAAAAACTATACCATACAGCAAGAAAGGTAAATTTACTCTAATCTACATTTTCATGTGGAATTATATTAGAAAATCTAGCTTGACACTAAAAGTATAGCAAACATCACCTAGTTTTGTATTTCACATTTGTCAAATAAATTCTTCTATGATAAATCTAGGACAAACACCACATTGTAAAATGCTGTAATTAAAAATAAATCAATTTGATAAAGCTATCTAGCTAAGTAAATAAAAAATATAAACAAGAGTAAGTGAAAATTATTTCATGTTCACATGGATAATCACATTAAAGATGAACCCATTTTTTGAAGCAATGAAACTAAAAATATAAAATCTAATGACTATCTAAAGACTAAAATAGCATAGTAACATGATACTAAAGTAGTACAAAAATAATTGTATAATTCATGTGCTCCACTCTATGAAAGAAGATAACTTCTAAGATGGGATGAACTCCATAGTATCCTCTATAAAAATTTCAGTAATAAACTAGATGACTCTAATTGAAAAGAAAAAAATTAGAAATAAAACAAAGATTTGAAAGATTGTGCAACATTCTAGCAATAAATATTAAACTACTAAATCTATCATAATGGATCAAAATCTTGTAATCTAGATGGTGATGCTTGAGATCACATAAGGTAAGTCAATGGTTGCTCTAGATGCTTTGTCAACCTTGCTTAGAGAGGGACTTCCAAAAAAGCCCCTTGTGGTGGTGCTACGGGGGCCTTCTAATGCTTAAATTAGCAAGGAGAGAATAAAAAGGAAGTGTTTAAGATGCTCAATGTGTCAATGGAATCAAAAAGAAGATTCTTGTATCTTTGGTTCCTATCAAGTACACATGGCATCCTACGATTTTGTCATATGTACAGGGGATATGTTCTGTAGAAGGGGGGATAAAATGGCTTATGTGCTTAGTTAGCCTTGAATAAGCTAGCAACTACATTTGAAACCTAGAAGGCTAACATGTCTAGGGCTACAAGGCTTGTTGGCCACACCATGGATGTCAAAGGGTAATTATAAGAGAGAGGGAGTGTGAGGTTAAAACGCTATGGACATTGAGCTACATACTGAGCACTTAGTGCGTGCTCAAGACTGAAATGGCCTTAAGCCAAGGAATCGAGCCAAGGTAGAGCACGCCAAGTATGATTTCTAAGGATCTTGAGGTGGTTAGGGTAAAAATGTGCTTAGGGTGGTTTAAGCAAGTTATGTTGGCATATAGATGGGTTAGGCATGGTTAAAGAATCTTAAGCAGGCTACCTAAGTTAATCTGAGCTAACAAGGGGGGACCAAATAGGTTATTGAAGGAAGTTGGGCTTTTTTGTCTTAGTAAGGTGTTTGAGGATACTCAAGTAAGTCAAAGTATTTGGACCCTTAAGAGCTTAAGCACAAAAAAACCTATGAACACTTCCACATTACTCAGGCAAAAAGGAAAGTAAACCACTTTAGGCTTAAAAGGTTCAGGACTGGAACGAAGCGATTCAACGGGTAGGAGCCAATAAGTACTTAAGTGCTTATGCAATGAAGTAACTATTGGCTTAACTAATGTGATGCTTAGTTTGCCTAAGGTATAATTATGATACCTAGGGCAGGGTACAAATTATAAGAAAGGCATAAGTAGCCACGTTGGCCATTTGCATGCTGAAAGGATCTAGGCCATTAAACCATTTACATATGACACATGGACAGCTAGGATGGTGATCCTAATTTGCATAGGAGGAGATGGTTTGCTCACCCCTCATTTTCCTATATAAAGGCCTAAGGGGTCCTCATTTCTTTACCTTCACTTGAAACCTTAGTTAAAACTCCACTTGATTTTCTCTAGAAATCTCCCCAATTCAAACTTCTTTTAAACCGCCAAAGTTTTTTATCTTCAATTTCCTTTTCAAACTAAACACATACATAAACAATGGTCAAACAAAAAGGCTTTAGATTCCAAGAGTGCTCAACCTTGATCTCTGTTGTAGTTGGGGAGGGTTAATGAGCAATAACTAACCCCACTCCCTCCTAAATGGCGGCGATGATAAGTTGTTGTCTTGGGTGAAAAGGAGGAAGCTCATAGCAACAAGGCCTCGAAAGGTATATGCTAATGACAACAAAAAGAAGGTCATGGTGGAGTTGCAACCCATAAGCACAAATGAAAATGCCATGGATTTCATGGTGTATAAACACAATCAAAAGGCGTTCAACAAGGTATGCTAGGCTCTATAGACCGAGGTCGATAGTTGGCAAATGAGGAGGCCCGAGGGCAATGAGAGGGCGTACAACCTCATAGGTGAGAGGTCCTTCTGTATGTACACAAAGCTATTCGAGCTCAGGTTACAATTGCCCTTCTCCAAATTCCAATTAAAGTATTTCAAGTACTTTAAGGTTAGCTCGAACTCCTAGTACCTAAACACTTAGCTGCAATTGCTCACCTTTGAGGTGATTTTTGTATTCAACCTATGAAGGCCTATGGCTTGGCTCTTAAGTCGTTTCTTTCATCTAAAGCTACAAGATGGTTGAGTGTATTTTGCAACCTGTAGTGAGTACATAAAGATCTTTAGTAGGCTGAAGACGAAGGTAAAGGGATAGAAGAATAAGTACTTTTAAGTTAGATCAATTAAGAATGTGCCCTTTCCTATTGTATAGGTGAAGTTGACTAGGATGACGGTAGTTGAGAATTTCTTCCTTAAGGATAAGGATGCGAGGAAGGACATCTTAGATGTTGCATTTTGGTACGAAGGCCTCAATGTTCTGATGTTGGTCAATAACTATGTCTATGGACGGTGTTGTTTACCAAAGAGATAAGTACTAGGCATGATCCTAATTGAGGAGGGGTGGCTAAGAGTTCGCTGCGTTATGCCATCATCATAAAAGGGAAGCTTAAAGCTACTCATCCTTAACCTTGTAAGGTTAGTTTTTATTTATTCAATTTGCAAATTGATTATTTCCTTATGCTTATAACCTTATAGATCTATACTAACAACTTTAGGCAATCCTTAGCGGCAGTATGCAAGAGGTGAATGCAAGCACTGGCCACCTCAAAGAAAAAGAAGACCCAAGTTAAGGGAGCAAGCAACTCAACTATTATAGGAGGGGGTAAAGACACCCTTATAAGGAAGAGGAGCAGAAGGGCAACTGGTTCCCCAATGAGGAGAGAATGATGAGAAGGCTCGAGGGTCACCATTGTTGAGCTCATGCTAGAAAGGTTCCCCACTAGATTTGGAATTTACCATATCAACTTAAATTTTACAATGTCACAACTATTCGAATCCGATAATGCTAATTTCACTAATTTTAAATAACTAATTTATACATGATAGATATTTTCCCAATATTTCATGAAATGCCATCTTACAGTAGGTTCTTGGAATGGTAATGAGATTTAACATTTGAATTCTACGTTTCAATGCAATAATGATACAACATTTGTATATAATAAAAGCTATATTGAGCTCTTTTTCACAAAATAAAACATCTATATACAAAAGTGTCTATGGTTACATCAATTCTTATATAAAATAGAAATTATCTTTAGTTATAAAATATACTTTATATTTAACTATGGTCGCTTATGGAGTTTTAGTTATATTGGTTTCAAACTGGTACTTATCTATTATTAAAAAAAAAAAAAAAGACACTATCATGCTTTTTATCAAAAGATATATCTATATATTAAACTTTCCACGGCATGGTACTTACAACGTATGTCGTAGGTTTTATTACTTTCCATTATAATATAAAGTCTCTATATATGTATATTATATATTATATTTTCCAAGCCATGGTATTTATGAAATATATCATGTAAAACCCACAAAAATTAGAATAAAATATTAATGCATAAAGTAGGGTACTAGAAAGTAAATACAATTTTATTAAGAAGGCATTTTGGTAATAACTACGAGACATATAACGGTTAAGAAAACCCTAGCCTCATTCTTTTGATGCTCTCCCTCAAAGGAACCCTTATAAAGTAAGAGAACATTGAAGAAATTAGAGAACAGTTAGTAAATCCTTTGATACCAATATATCTCATCTCAATGTTTCGCTTACAAGGTTTGTGAAATTGAGTGAAAGGACTAGAATTCCTAAAAGTTTTGCTTTCTTTAAACCTTAAAAAATCAAGGTAAGAGATCCTCTGATTGAAAATTCAAAATCCATAATTGTTGATGTTTTTTTTTTTATTTGTGATTTAATGTTTCATAGAAAAAAGTGGATAAAAGGTTATATTGGGTGAAGTTTTAGGGCGATTAAATAATCTAGGAATTGAATCAAAGAGGTTTAGGAAGAAGAGAATCATGGATTTTAAGGTGATTATTGAAGGGGGAAACACAAGCTAGGACCACGCTCATAGTCTCCACCCATGGTCCTCTCATAAAATTTTAAGATACGAGCTAGAGTGAAAGAAAATTACGGAGGAGAGGAACATGCCCTAAGGCCACAGCCGTGGTCTTTGGGCGTAGTCATGGTGTGAAGTTGAAAAAAAGAAACACAGCCATCAACCTTGACAATATTCTTATGCCTATCTTTGCTTCAATGTTTTTCAAATTGTCTTGATCCTAAATCATGTCTTAACCTTGCTTAATCTCTTTTAGGACTTTAAAACAAATCTTTAACTCTAGAATAAGCTGATAACAAAACTTAAGCTAAGTAGTGTTAAGAGAGGAATGGAAAGATATATCACATGGACTTTAAAAGAATATGTTTACGTTATGCTTTAGGTATTGACAAGAATTGTGAGTTAGAGATATTTGTTGCTTAGGAATTAAGTACGTATTTATTGTGCTTGTTAGGGTTAGTAATCTATAAATGAATTTAACATATATCTAGCTATTACAAACTATGTTTGCTGCTTGCGTGTGGCTCAACCCAGTGAAAGTTTCCTAAAGAGCACCCCTATGATCTTTAAGTGGCATTATCCTTGGTAGAGTTACTCCTTGACATGATTAAAGATAGATTTAGGGTTATAAAGTCAAGGTGGTGAACCTATAATAACTAGGTGGTTATAAGGACTGTAAATAGTGAACCCCTATCAGTAAACATGAGTATTAGGAAGGTGTAGGGATCATGAATACTGAACCTTTACCAATAGATTTGGTGAGGATTAAGAAGGTGTAAGGACTATGGATAGTGAACTCCTGCTAGTAGAAAGTGTGATTTTAAGATGGTATTGGAGCTGAGTGGCGAACCCATGCCTATAGTATTAATGGGGTCGAGGTGGCATTCTTGTTTATTTGTCAATATCGAAATCGTGAATGTTCCTTTACTATTTATGAACTGAAATAAATATATTTGGAATTGATATGTTTATTGATTGTTATGTATTTTGCATCTTAATGCATGTGAATTGTGAGCCTGTATGGCATGTACATGTGGTTGTGCTACTCATATACTAGGCATTAGTGCTCATTCTCTTTTTTCTTTTTCAGCTACAGAGTATTATGAAGATTATGTTATATATGAAGACCCTAAAGACGCGTGTTACTACTAGGATTCGAGGAGTGACACTTATTGTTACTGTTACGAGGAAGATTAGTAGTTTTAGTGATACTTACAAAATAGACTACTAGTGAATTATATTTGTTTTCTCTAAACTTAGTAATCATTGAAGTTTCCATATAACTAGACATATCATAAAGATGTTTTCAGTTTAATTCATTTATGGAGCTTTATGGTTATCATTACTGATGATTGTTTAAGTCTAATTAATGGAGTTCGTATGAGACTATTGCAATTAATACATGTATTTTAGAGATATTAGATTGTAACTGATGCTTGATGTGTTAGTAGATAGGCAGGGACAAATGCCAAGTTGTAATGTCCTAAGCCTAGGATGTTACATATTATAAACTACTACACATGATCCTAAAACTATTTTATATTTTTCCAAGCAACTAATTGACTTACTATTAACTATACTATTTAATCCTTGCAATAGTATGATAAAACAAATGGGACAACATTCCACAAGCGTTACAAATTCTAAAGCTTCCATTACATTATATGGGATTTTGAATACAAAATCTTCATGATCCTCAATGTTTGAGTACAAGCTATCAGATAAGTGGGTTTATGCTTTGCCCCATTTATGGGTACACATTTTGAGTGCTTAGGGATTGTAAGTCATTGTACTTGGTTGTGCTTATAAATAACCTTGGATGTGCTTGTGCCATGCTTATGCTTAAAAGCTGTTGTGTTGTTTGATATTCTTTGTTATGCTACTAAGTGTTTGTGGAATTCTCTAATCACAAATTTCAACAAATTAAAGACAAATGATTGAAACTTCCAAATTAGACATGCATTGTAACCCACTAGGAGATCATATCTAAGGTTATGACACCAAATACCGACCTTCCGAGGAGGAAATAAAAAGTACTTTTGTTATACCTCAGCAAACTAATGAGTGGAAGAGGCCACAACTAAGGTCAAGGACTAGTTGATTGGTTTTTAGGAGGAGTCAGAGTGGCTCTGTTGCACATTTTTGAGTTTGATGTCATTCGTGATTTGACTCGCAAAACTCCTTAACCTAGGCTAGAATGCATGAAATTTCTCTAGTTTCACAATAGATCAAACAACGTTGTACTAATATGATGTGCCTAGAAGCTTAGTAATCACTAATGCTTACCATGAGAGAGAAAGTAACTAAGTAGATCCTTCATGATAATGAAGAACATGAAAATGAAGAAATTGTCTCCACAATAGCTTATGAAAAGCTATTTAGAGGATGTGACTCACCAATAAATACAACACGACTTGAAACTTACTTGATATGACGCATAAGCTAATGTCAAAGTTTACTTACCGCTAATGTCAAGGTCTACTTACCGCTAATCTCCAATTACTCAACAAGATTAGATAAGAGTGTAAAGGAGCTGTACTTAGAGAGGAATATCTCACAAGAACAAAGTGTATTCAATATCTGAAAGGAATGTATGATATTTCAGCTACAAAGAAAAGGGACTATTTATAGTAAGTCCCTAGGGCAACATTATAAATAAGAAAACTTACAAAAAGAATAAAGGGGAAAGGGTTTCCTAATATGTATGTCAAAGGGTAAATAAGACAAATCACAAAAAGGGAAAATAGTACAATGTCAAAAAATGATAGACAGGTGATAGCTTGTCAATGGTTCCATACTAAGGAATCTTTAGGTACAGCAACTAAGCTAGGTTCGTAATGTAGCAACTGTAGATGATAATATCAAAAGTTGCCGAGACAAATAAGGGGTGCCAATGTATAGTAAGCCTAAAGAGAAGGAGCTAACATGTAGGGGCCTTGCCCTTGGCACTCGGCAAGTCGGCTTTGGTAAATGAGGTATTGGCATCAGCGCAGGTAATAAAATAGAGTAAAGTGTGGTTAAACTGATCTCTCAAGGAGTTTGCCCACCATTCTTCTATATATTATGTCTCGTCCTTTGCAGGTTGATGGGAGAAAATCCTTTTGGTGAAAGACTAAAGGCCTTAGAGGGGCATGTGTGTAAGAGGGCTAAAGGTTGGCAATCTATCGATTCCTTAGGATTATTAAATATTTGCTCTCAAATCTTGGTCTTCTTTTTCATTAGGTACATAGGGCATCAGGTTAGCGACATTAACGGTAGCCGATATGCCGTATCCTTTAGGTAGCTTAAGCTCATATGCATTGTCATTAATATACCTAAGGTTCCTATTAGGACCATCTGACTTGGGAGGTAGATTGTCCATCCTCTTTCCAGGAAAACACTCCTTACTGAGGTGGATCCAGATAAAGTCTTCGGGATTATAAACAACTCGCCTCCTTCCTCAGCTTCTTTGTTCTTTCTATTGGGCCATAGTCTTGGCCAGTTGTTCGACAACCCTTTGATTCAACTTTTAAAACTCTTCAACGCACTATAGGCCGAATTGACTTTATCCTTAAGTGGTTAGGCTGATGATTATATTCAAGGGTAAGTTTAGGTTAAGTCCATAAAAGACCTCAAATGGTTCCTGTTGAGTTGTGAGTGGAGTGGTTGTAAGCGAACTCAATAATGAGTAGACATAAATCCCAATCATATAGATTCTTCCCAACAATAACTCATAAAACGTTGCTGACTGTCCTGTTTATAACTTCCGTTTAAGTCTCTGTTTGTAGGTGGCAAGAAGTACTGAACATAAGCTTCATGCTAAGCTTCTTCCATAAGGTTCTCTAGAAGAAGCTTGAAAACTTCGAGTCACGATCGAACAAGCACTCCATGAAATCGCACAATTTCTTACAAAAAGAGGTTCACAACAAATAAATCATTATTAGTTCTATGGCAAGGGATGAAATGGCTCATCTTGCTGAATCGATCGACCACCACCATAATAGAGTCATGTCTTCTCAAAGTTCGAGGGAAGCTAAGTATGAAATCCATGCTTAAGTTGATTCATGGCTACTCAAGTATAGGTAGAGGTATGTACTCTCCATAAAGCTCTTTTCTCCCCTTTGCATGTTTATACCCTTGCACCTCTTAAGAACTTGGTACACATCCTTCATCATCCTAAGTAATGCATCTCCAAGGTCAAATACATGGAGAGGCACCACAACAAATAAGAAAAGAAAATAAAATGGGGGTTTCAGCAAATCCATGAGCTATCTCACTGGATATAATGCACCAACAAGATCCAACGCAACCTAAGACTCGTCGGATATGATGCATCAGTCCGAGTGATAGGGCTGCTTGCTACAATCCTTGCTAAAGGAATCGATAAGAGCGAGAATTGATAAGAGTGGATAGAGGAGAGTTTTTCAAGGGAAAAGTCTTAAGAGTTTTTCATTAATTGTTAAAGTCTATATAAAACCCTATACATGTGCTCTATTTATACATGGTAGTAAAATACTAAAAGGATGCCTTAGTGGCATTCCTGTAAATACAAAAATAAACAAGAGGATAATTTAGGGAAAAAAATACAATAAAAGGAAGTCTAAATAATATAAACAAAAATAAATGATCAAATGAGATATTCGAATGAGTAATGGACAAATTGGGCTTTAGCATTCGGTGAGGTCGGTATCCCAAATCCTATCTTCATCCCCCTCTTGAAAAAGTTTTGACCTGAAACTTAACAAGTGATTACTCCAACTTCCACCTGGATTAAAAACAAGTCTATAAGAGTGAAATAAAAATAAACTATAACAACTCCACTCAATGATCAAGGCAAATATAATTTGACACTCTTTTCACTCATCATGAGCACGATCAACCATGCTCTTCATTAGATACCCTTACTTCCACTCATCATGTACCCTGTCAATTATCCCTAAGTAATTCCGTAGCTATCAATCAAAGGGAATTGCAAAACTTAAGTTCAAACATGGCATGAGCTCAGGGGGTTTGAATACATAAAAGCTCAAACTGCTCCTCAACCTCATTTTCAACAATCATTACCTCATCCGCTTCTTCACAACTAATTTCCTCTTCAGTCACCATGGATGTTGTAATAATCCCTTGATTGACTTCTTCTGCCTCCTTGATGGCTTCTGTGGGGATTTTTTTTTTAGCTCTCCATCTCTCTACTGAAATCTTAACAATCCTTAAATCATCTTTAAGATTAGCTGAGGAGATAGGATAAAGCACAACTCGTTCTTTGTTAAGGAAGGAATAAGTATTCTTCAAGGATGTATAGCTCAAGTTATGGCTCGTCTTCCATGGAGAATCTAAACACATATAACAGTTACTAATGTCGGCAATAGAGAAGGCTATTCTTGTTTGTCTCATCACTCGAATCACTTCATTATTATAAACAAAATCATACAGATTTGAATGACATATAGTTTCATAACCCAATCTTCCAACAACAATTTCATAAATAAAGTTCACAAGATAGTGGCTAATTCGAATTAATATAAGACCTTGTTTAAGTCTCCCCTTTATGTAAAATTTCTCCATTGCCATGAGGTAGAGTTTGAGTTTCAATGATTATTGGCACCACAATCTATAATCTTTAATGGATACTGGAATTGCCGTACTTTGGATCAAAGACAACTTAAATAAATCACCTCAGCAGTGGCATCAATCATAACTTGGTAGTTTTGTCCTATAACAAAATAAGCTCAAAAAGTAGGAATTTAATCAGCTCTGTAGCTTGACAAGTTGGGAAGTAGCTCAACAATTTACAATTGGTCCACACTTCAACAGTTCAGACCACGAGGCCACAGCTTAGTTCACAAAAAGTAACACCTCGGCACAATTAAAACAACACTTCAAGGTCGGCAATTGATTCCCTTACAGGAGCTTTGTACTTGATTTCTCTCCTGACAAGGCTTACACAACTTCTATAGAAGCATAGCACTTCACCTCGGCTCACACGCAAATCAGTAATTAGACTCAAATGCACTTGTTCGAGACTGACAAGTCAACTAGCTGATCAATACTCCACTTCCACTACGTGTATACAAATAAGATAACACACTTTTGAGCTCGGCAATTATAAGGACAGCATGGCACAGAGTGTAAACTGCATAACAAGCTCGAAAAGAGGAGTTTCTTAGCCGAACACGTATACAACTCCAGAGCTGCAATTTCCAACTCGTGCGCATATAATTCTGTAGATTCTTACCAAGATCTGACATAGCAACACGACAACCTTTTTAGCTCAGTTTCACTTTGAATTCCAGTGGCTCGGATTGGCACGTTCAAGCAAATAACTTTGATCTCAATAGTTCACAGTAGTAAGGCAATTTACACTAGGGACAGCTCTGCTAAAATTGAAAAGGAGCTTCACAACTTAGTTCGGCTCATCAAGTATTACAGTTAGGAAACTTCAGCTTGGCAAAATCCGTCCAATTCAACAGCAGTTCAGTTACAAGATCTCAGGTCAGTTCCACAGTTCGATCAACAGCAGCTCATTCCTTGCTCACGCTTCAGCAAATCACTAACAGCAGTCTATGTACACAACAATTGGATAGAGCCAGTTGACAGTTCAACAAGACTTGAATTGCAGTAGTTTAGAGCTCGAACAGCAACTACGATTCGACTCAACAACTTGTAATGAAATGGCACGGACCTTCGCTCAGCTCGGAAGCTTCTCCGTCACACACGCAACAGTTTGGCCCTGCAATTAATTCAGCTCGGCAAGGCAAGGACAACAGCAGCTTGTTCTCTGTATAGATTAACGACATCTTCGGTAATCACCAAACGTACAACACTCCAGCTCGGCCTTCGGATTGCACCACTGACCAATCTGCTAGGATGTTGGAATCGGTTCGGCCGAATAATGTATCAGCTCGAACAATGTTATATCGACTCGGATTTTGCACATCTAGTTCGATTCTACACTTTAGGCAACTTGGCACAAGTTCAACAACACTTGAATCAGCTCGGGTTGGAGCACTTTGTCAGCTCGGTTTCACGCCATACACCACAAGATAGATCGGTATGGCCTTTATACGCAGCAGCACGACATGGGTCCACTTCAGGTCAGCTCGGTTCAGCAATTTAGTTGTAATCAGCTCGGAATAGTTCACTTCGGCAGTTCGGGTTGAAACGGTTCGACACTGATAAACACTTATGCAACTCAGCTCGGCACGACGGATCGCAACAGCTCTGTAATTGTTAATGACCAAAACAGTACGGCAAGTACTTGGTCACGACAGCTTGGAAATAAATCAGCTCGATCACTTCGGGACAGCTTGATATTCTTCACCTCTGCACTTCTACGGGGAGCTCGAGTATGCAATAAGTAGCTCAGCAACTAAGTTCAATCAGCTCAACGCTTCGAATTGGAACAGCTCGGAGCTCAGGCCGCTACTTCAATCCGGATCGACAAAGTTCACTTGGCTCGGATGTAGGATTTACTTCGGCAGTTTGGAGATCGAATCGCAGCTCTAGTTCAAGTCGGCAAGCTGTTCACTTCAGTTCGACACATACGACGCAACAGCACTTCACACAGCAGGGTGGCTCAGTATCGGGTCTTCAATTCCACAGTAGCTTGGTATCCTCATTCATTCTGCTCGGCTATTTTGAACAGAATAGTTCGGTCTCCAATTATGCACTCAATTCACTTCGGCATTCTAACTTAGCTCGATCACTTTAGATTAGACACAACAAACCAGCTCGGTAGAGATCTAATAGATCACATTGCCTCTGTTTCAGTGGCTCGGTACACACGCAAAACAACTCCGATAGCGCCACCCTTATCAACTGCTGCACTAGTAACAATACAATAGCTAGGAACCTGAATCAGCTCGGGTACACTCTACAAAAGCTTGGTTTATCAACTGTACGGTGCTCGTACACAGCCAAGTAATGGCTTTGTATCAATGTAGTTTGGCAATCCTAGCTTCAACTAGACATCACAATGGCTTCGTCCACCCAGGCACCATACGCTATAAACGTTCACTCCACCGGCAGCGCAATCACCATACGCGACCCACGAGCGCTAACTCCGGCAACGGCCACAACCAAACTCGCAGACCCACACGACTCCAACACTCAGTTACGACCACCAGAGACACAACTTGACTACAAGCTCACGGCCACTACAACACCACTAGTACACCTACTACGGTTTATCACTTACAATAAGAGTACACACACAACAGTGCCTTTGGACCCTCGTACACCCACACGCGACAATGTTCTTGAAACACCACCTCCGAAACAACCCAATGAACTCAAGGTCATTCACCTACTAGTGTAAGCACTAAATGTAGTACACGAACACTTCAGTCTTCTTCCATCTCACGTACATCAAGAACCCAAACATTCACATGACCCAGTAGCCTACACGATAATCTGCATCAACCTACTAGAACTCCGCTTACACTCCAACTAGATTCAAATACCCAAACCAGAAATTGGAACACCTTTTGTAAGGGAACCAAACACCTTCTTCTCAATTTGAGCACTCAATTCGAATCCCTTAACAATTTCTCGAAGCTTTCGTTGGCAATCCCAAACGCTAGGTCACTGATTTCCCCTTTTAGTGGACATAATAGTGTTTTATGGGTACGTGTTGAGTATGAGTGGTGTAGAACAATCCAATATAAAATAATAGCTCTTAGTCATAGGCACTCCAATTATCAGTTGCATCTCAATACATTGCACTAGCCACTAAGAGGACACAGTAGCTATGCATAGCAACAAGAAACGAAACTTCACAGCAACTTCATACACTCCCTTGTGGAATCATGCTCTGATACCAGCAAAACTGATGCATCTTTGAGGTTGGACACACAGAAAGGCACCACAACAAATAAGAAAAGAAAATAAAATAGGAGTTTTAGTAAGTACATGAGCTATCTCATTGAATATGATACATCAATAAGATCCAACATAGCCTAAGACTTGTTAGATGCAATACACCGATCCAAGTGATAGGATTGCTCGCTATAATCCTTATTAAAAGGATTGATAAGAGTGAGTATATGAGAGTTTCCTCAAAGAAAAGTCTCAAAGGTTTTTCATTAATTGTCAAAATCTGTATAAAACTCTACTCGTGTGCTCTATTTATACATAGTAGCAAAATACTAAAAAGGATGCTTTAGTGGCATTCTTGTAAATACAAAAATAAACATAAGTGTAATTTAGGAAAAAATACAATAAAAGGAAGTCTAAATAACATAAGAAAAAATAAATGATTAAATGAGATGTCTGGATAAGTAGTAGACGAATTGGGCTTTGGTGTTCAGTAGAGTCAGCACCCCAAATCCTATCACCAAGCCAAGAGAAACATTCTCTCAACATCTTAACCATTTTCTTTTCTCCAAAGTGGCCGGCTAAACCTCTAGCATAAACTTCTCGAATGAGTAACTCTCTAGCTGAACCACTTGGCACACAAACTTGTTTACCCTTCATAAAAAACCCTTAACTCAAATAGAACCCATCTACAACTCCTCCAACATTGTGCTTTGCCATTAAGGGTCCAAAATACTGATCATACTCATATTAATCAGGTAGGATGCCAAATATGAGTATGTTGGCTTATAATGCCGTGTTGAGGACATGTTGAAAAGAAAGAGCGTTGACTATAGTATTGTGCTTCCCTTCTTATACCAAATGATGTAGCAAAAAAACTCTAGGAATTTAACCCATTTAACATAACACCAAGAAAGTTTTTGTTACCCTTGGAGATATTTGAGAGATTCATGATTTGTATACATGATGAATCCTCTTGGCAACAAGTAGTATTGTTAGTTTTGCAGTGTTCAGATAAGGGTATAGAACTCCTTGTCATATGCTGAGTAATTTAGGGTGGCTCCTTTGAGTTTCTCCCTAAAATAAGTGATTGGTTAGTACTCTTACATAAGTACAGCACCAATGGTGACTCTTGATGTGTCACATTCCACTTTGAAAACTTTTTCAAAATCTGGTAAGGTAAGTATTAAGGCTGATGTTAACTTGCACTTTATCTCATCAAAGCTTTTTTGAGCTTTCTCAAATCACTTGAATGCAAAGTTTTTCTTAATCAACTCAGTTAGTGGAGCAGTTATGAAACTGAAGTTCCGAATGAATCTTCGATAGAATAAAGCTAGAAAATGAAAACTCCTCAATTTAGCAACGCTAGTCAGCGTTGGTCACTCAAGAATAGCTCGGACTTTCTCATCATTAGCCCTTTGAAACAACATATCCAAGGAATACAACCTCATATTGGCAAAAGACATAATTCTTTAAATTGCTAAATAACTTCTCGGCGTAGAGGACATCAAACACTAGTCTTAAATATTTAACATGAGAAATAAGGTCAACATTGTAGACTAAAATGTCATCGAATTACACCATAATGCATTTACTAATTAATTTTCTCAGGACATGATTCATGAGTCGTATGAAAGTGGTCGATACATTTGTCAGACCAAATGACCTCACTACCTACTAAAACAAACCATCCTTTTTGTGAAGGCCGTCTTCCATTCATCTCTAGGTCTCATTCGTATTTAATGATAGCCATTTTTCAAATCAATCTTCAAAAAGACGCGAGCACCGTATAACCATCAAACATATCATCCAATCGCAAGCTTAAATATCAATACTTAATAGTAATTTTATTGATTGCTTGACTA
The DNA here is from genome assembly GCA_024138015.1 of Lumnitzera littorea. Lineage (NCBI taxonomy): Eukaryota > Viridiplantae > Streptophyta > Magnoliopsida > Myrtales > Combretaceae > Lumnitzera > Lumnitzera littorea. The sequence goes on along the minus strand of JAMXBB010000008.1, from coordinate 46,889,719 downwards.
TCAATGCACATTCTCTAGAAGCCATCTAGCTTCAACACCAGGACAACTAGTACAACATAGGGGCTTATGCTTTCTCAGACATATCCATGATCAATCAACTCATCTACTTATTTCTTTAATCAGCTACCTATTTGGGGTTGAGTCTGTAGGTAGGTCAGTTAGGAAGAACAACTTTGGGCTTAAGATCAATACAATGCTTAATGCCTCATACCAGTGGTAAACCACTAGGCATTTTGGCAAGAAAAAGGTTGGCATACTCTTGTAGTAATATCTGCACCTTAGCAAGTAAGCCACTGGCTTCTCTTAATTCTAAAAGCTTCCTTACTAATGGGAGCATACACTCTTCTACCTTGACATCTTGAGAAAAATTTGCTTAAGAAATCACTAGGGACTTCTACTACAGTGATCAAATAATCTTCTCTTATGACTCCTACACTTCTTTAGGGCTCATCGGGGTTAATATAACTTTCTTCCTATCTTTTGGGAATATATAAGTGTTCTTATACCCATCATGAAACACTCTCAAATCAAACAATCAAAGTCAGCTTAGTAATGTGTGAAGTACACATAGATAATGTAAACCCCTAAAATTATCAACCTAGTTTTTGAAATAGACTCGGCTATGTTAGACAATTTAGGAGTCGACAAGGCTAATGAAAGTGAAAACCCTAAAGGAATTACTTAATCGCGTAAGGAACTTTTCTACCTTAAATGTTTCTAAATGTTAAAGATTTTATTCAAAGATGATAAAAACCCTAAAAATGATTATCTTAAAGACATAGGTGCACTAATCCAACATGAGATACCCTAAAACCCTAATTAATAATATAATGCTCATATTTTGCCAAATTACTAGTAAAAGGTTAGAGATGACCCTCATTCATGCTTATATGATTCGAATTCTTAAGTAATCCATTAGAAACTAAGATAATGAGTCATAGATTATATTTATCCCTTAAGTATGTGATTAAGATAGTTTCACTTAGAGTTAGGGTAATAATTGAAGATTAGGTTATATGTAGTGAACTTTAATACTCAAATTAGTACTTTTTGCACTTGTTATCCAATGTAGTTTATCAAATGAGATATATAAGCTATAAAGACCTAAAGTAAGACCTCATCAACTATGTTTACTAATCAATTCATCAAATACCTCGTTTCCCCTCATTTCCTTCATTTTTCCCTTAATCTCCCTTAATCACTACATTATGTACACAAATTTACATATGCTTAAGGAGAGTTGACCAAGTCAACACTTTGAAAAGTCAACAAATTACACTAAAGAGATAAAGAAAATATCTCTTCCTTAATGATGGCTTTTCTTTTCTTTCTTTTTGATTTTTTTCTCCTCCTTTTCTCCTCAATTGCCGTCCACAATTTCTCCCCTTTAGACCCTACCATTTTCTTACTTTCATTATGAAAACAAGACAAAAGAAACAAACCAAAACTTCTCATTCCATGCCATGAGCTTTCCCCTTCCCTTTCACTTTCATTTCTTCACTTTTGCCTCCTTAAATCCAACACATCTAAAGGTATGTACTTAACTTACTTTATGTTAGTTTATGTTATTCATTAGTTAGTTAATTAGGTAGATTAGATAAATAGTTAGGTGTTTAGTGTTGTCATAAAGAAGATGGAACAAAGTTTCTATCTTTAAGTGTAGAAAGTGAAGAATCATGAAGGAGATGGAAGAAATACATGTGAATGTACTCTTAGGTATGTGTACATAAAGAAATACTAAAGGAATACAAGTATGTGAACCTTTATACATAAGTATTTATCGTATACATAACTTGAATTAAGACCATATATAACTATATATGTGTATACTATACTAAATACATACATAGAAATACAAAAGGATGAAATTGAGAGGATTTTCTTAAGAGAAAATTTGGCATACGAATTTTTGTATAAAAATACGTATCCAACCATATAGGTATATGAGTAGGTATACATGTATAAATATGGTATAGATTTAGGTAGATGTATAAGTATATGTATGTATAAGGCATATGTACATAAGTATAAGGTAAGGAACAAAATGTACATAAGACATAAGCATAAGGTAATGCTTATGTAATCAAATGATGAGGTGAGTGATGACATAAGCACATGATGACATAAGCAAGTGATGACATAAGCAATGACATAAATAAAAGATTATGTAAGCGATGACATAAGCATAGGTTTAGAAAATGAGAAAAATAAGAAAAATGTAGGTAATTAGGTACGAAAATCAGTAAATCCTAATACACCTTCTAAATTAGATTATACCTAATTCAGTACATGAAATAGTAATAGCAAAGTAAATCCCTTAACTATAAGAATTTAAGGAATAAAGGATATAAATATAAGTAATAAGAATACTTAAGTATTATAGCTAAAAATTTCTATAAATTTAATTCATAATGTAAAATAGGGGTCTTAACATCCAAAACAGACATTACCGTGTGAATATACGTCCAAAAACGATGAAAAACAACTATAAATTCATAAATATCATAAATAAAACGAAAAAGTTATATACGATTAATAATAAAGTCTAACTAGGTAAAAGTTGATAGTAGTCTAAGTAGACTTAGGTAATTAGATGTTTAGAATTATTAGTTAATTCAAGTACTTACTAGCCTTATCAAATCGTAATGATCAGGTGACCCTGAGGTGCGTGAGGACCTCCCGATCGACTACTACGATTATGACGAATCGCCATGGCCGAGTGAGTATTTACCCTATGATTCCATGCTTGATTGTGATTGTAGATAGTGGACTTAAATATTGTTGTTAATTGACTACTGTGTGGGGTCTGGGAAAATGCTTGTGTATGTAACCGTGTGTATTATTGTGAATTTACTTTAAGTACAGAAAGTGTCTTGTTTGTTGTATGGTAGCATAGAAAATGATTGTGTGTACAATTGAATGGTCATAGCATAATTTGAACCTAATTATACTCGGCCTATAAAAAGAAATTGAGACATGCATTAACATGCATAGCATGGATACTATTCCGGCAGTCACATCACACAGAGGTAAAGAGAGGCCATTCGGGGGTTGATATTATTCATTCATTTGGTTCTGTACGGTGCACTCGTACAAAATGACCTTACCCTGGCCCGCGGGAACACTAGGCATTGGAGGCGCCAACCGCCTGGCTAAGGGTCGAGTCTAGAGGCCTCCGTTTAGGGGTGAGTGTGAACTGCGGGGGCCCACTCACAATTATACTAGAACTTGGGTTTTCTGAAAATAAAAGAATTATTTGATATAAGTACGGAATGTGAAGTTCCGTAGTAAAGTAAGTTCTAGTATAATACCCAGATCTGATTAGTACCGTGTAAACTCCAACCCTGACTTCGGAGGATATTAAATCTGAGTTACGTATATGAACTAGTTAATTATACGTATTGTTTGGCATTCTGGTTGATCATTCACTCATATGCGTGAATATAATGTACTTATAACTTGCTTGTGGTGTGGCTGAGGGTTTTGCTCACTAAGCTTAGGCTTACACCCCTTTAGACTTTTATTGTAGGATAGCCTGTTCGTAGAGGTAGGACGAGGGATGCCACAGGTTAGCTTGAGGACTTGGGTAAGAGCAAGCTGTCCTGTGTACTGAGAGAGAATAGTTTAAGTGGACTATTACTCATGTACTTTTGTTTATCTTATTATTATAGACCTAGACATACTTAAACGCTATGTATTATAAGCTTTATAACTTAAATTTTATATAAATATGTTTGTGTAATGATATCATGTGAGTCTGGATGTTCTTTGGAAACCAGTGGTTATAGAGTCTTGTATACTGTGTGAAAAGTTCTTGATTGGAAGGGTAACCAATCAGGGGTTCTTCGTACAGTATACAGCGTCTGCCACGACTAGGCCGTCCTCAGTTCGTGATAGATAAGATGTCGCATGACACCTCATCCTTGTATTTGTCTTCAATAGTAATGGACACTCTAACTTATTAGGCAACAAGTAAGCCTTCCTTCTCATTTAACTAATGAATCTTATATGGCTTAGGGTATGGATAAGTCAACAACATTAGGGCCTTGACTACTCAATGTGCTATGACATTTGTACAGCTTCCCTCATCAATGATTAATCCACATAATTTGCTATTCACTCGGCAATTCACATGGAAGAGGTTCTCCCTTTGCTCATTATTGTCGACCACAAAGGTACTGAGAGATCTTTAAACGACAAAATAGTACTCAGCCCTTAGTTCGGGTAGGGTCATGGCATTGGGATCTTTTAGAACCTCTTCCACTAGCACCTAGTCGACTCCCTCTTTGTCCTCTCCTTCACTAGCACTCTCCACTTCGAACTCAGGCTTATCTCTTTTGATGGTCATGATACATTAGTTTAGACATTAACTAACCACGTGTTTGTAGCTAAGACATTTGAAACACTTGACCTTTCGAATCTTCCCCTTTAAGCCTTAACCTTAGTCCCTTCGGACCCCGAGCTCCTCAGCCTTGCCTTTACCTTAGACATCATTAGGACAGCTTGGCACCTATCCTTAGCGATCCACCTCAGAACTGTTTAGCATTTGATCATTTCTAGGTTGGCTCGACAAACCACTTTGGGTCAGCAATCCTGGTCAATTGCTCAGCATTCGGCTAATCTGGCTCCACCTCCATCTTTCAACCTTCTATACCACTCGAATAGCCTCATCTAAAGTCCCAAGCCTCTGTAACTCTACTACATGGCCAATCTCAGTTCTAAGCCTAGAAATGAACCGTACTATAGTTTAGGTATTAGGTTCATCGACATCACATTGAATCATCAACAATTGGAATTCTTGGACATACTAATCTACTAATTTGTTGCATTGCCTTAAGTCTTAGAGCAGTCGGAATGTGTCTTGTTCATAGTATTTTGGAACAAACTTACTCTTCAGAACTCTCTTCATTTTATTCCACACCAAGATTTCAAGTCAGGCTCTCTAACGTACGTTTTGCAACTTTTTTCACCACATTGTTGCATATCCAAAAAATTCTAGTGTAGCTATTCTACTACGAACAGCATCCTCATAATCATAAAAGTCAAATATCTTTTCGATCTTTTCCTCCCAATCTAAGTAGTCATTAGCATTACCAAACTCATTGAAGCTAGGAATCTGTACTTTGAGATGCTCATCCCCTCAGAGAGCTCTCATATCATACTCCTCAATCCCATCATTGCACCTCTTCATCATGCTCCTCAATTTCATCTAACTATAGTCTCTTTCTAATAACTCGATCAATATGTCGGGGTAGAGCTTGGTTCATAGTGATTGGTTCTAGTGCTCGTTGCTCATCCATTTGCCTTCTTAGCCTTTCCTTCACCTCTTAGCCTTATTCAATAGCAATTCTTTCTCAAGGTTTGGTCTCTAAGACCCTTTATATAAAGATAGTCAAATTGGCCACAATGGTAGCACGATCTTGTATCTACTCATCAATAGTTTGTGGGGTTTGTTGTTAACGTTAACATGACCCCAACTATGAGCATCACTCTTGATATCGTAAATCTCTCTTCGAACACTAGGATTTGATATTCTCAATATAAAGCTTCAAAAACACTCCTTATACAAGAAATTCCTACACGCACTTAGAAAATACTAATCAAATAGTGAACTACAAGCTTGTTCTGTTCTTTTAGTAGAAAATAAAGTATAACAGAACAATACACTAACTAGAACTACTTTGAATCAGCTTTCAGTCACAACCTTAAGCTCTAACACCAAGATTATATGATGTACCTAGGAGTTCAATAATCACTAAAGCTTACTGTGAGAGAGAAAGTAACTAAGTGGGTCCTTCGTGATAACAAAAAAAATGAAAATGAAGAAATTGCATCCATGGTAGCTTACGTAAAGCTACTCAAAGGATGTAACTCACCAACAAACACAACATGACTCAACACTTGTTTGATATGATGCATAAGCTAATGTTAAGATCTACTCATCATTAATCTTGAGCTACTCGGTAAAATTAGATAAGAGTTGTACTCAAAAAGGAACATCTCATAAGAACAAAGTATATTTAGTATCTGAAAGGAATGTATGATATTTCAGCTATAAAGAAAAGAGACTATTTATAATAAGTTTATAGGGCAACATTACAAATAAGAAAAATTACAAAAAGAATGAAGGAGAAAGGGATTCCTAGCATGTACGTAAAAGGGTAAATAAGACAAATTATAAAAAGGGAAAATAGTACGATGTCAAAAAATGATAGACATGTGGCAACTCATCAATGGTTCTATACTAGGAAATCTTTAGGTGCAACAGTTGAGCTGGGTTCGTAATGTGGTGGTTGTATATGGCAGTATCAAAAGTTACCAAGACTAATAAGGGGTGCCATTGTGTAATAGGCCGAAAGAAAAGGAGCCAACATATAAGGGCTTCAGCCTCAGCATTTAGCAAGTCGGCCTCGACACATGGGGGTTTAAGTAGTTGGAGCAGGGCTTGATGATTATAGTCTTCAACCTTGGCACTCGGCAAGTCAACCTTAGCAAATAAGGTATCGTTATTAGCACAAGTAATAAAATATAGCAGAGTGTAGCCAAGCTAAGCTTTCAAGGAGTTCACTCACCATTCTTTTGTATACTGTGTCTCGTCTTCAGTAAGTTAATGGGAGAGAATCCTTCTAGCAAGAGACTGAAAGGCTTCGAAGGCATGCATAAATAAGAGGGCCAAAGGTTGACAGTTCTTCATAATGACACTTGATTTGCTACATTGCACTTGATAACTATTTGCAATACCATGTTTGTTGTTTGTTACGTACAATGCATGTCCCCTACCCCTTATTGAGCTATAGTTTGCTCATCCCTTTATAGATCTTTATGCAGGTAAAGGCAAATAGGACAAAATTAGCTTAGGATCTAAAGAGAGGTTCATGCTTTTTGATACAAACCTAGAAGTAGTTTTGGAGCTCTTAAGATGATGTTTTGTATTTGCAGGGGTTTAGTCTAAACCTATGCAATTTTTGTACCTATGTCACTACCATTTATGCTTTTCATAATATATAAAAGTACTAAGTTATTTTAAATTACACTTGTTATGTTTCTGCTAACTGGTATGCTTCAAAGTAGTTAGGCTTGTGACGCCTTTTATATAAATCTCTATGGCTAATAGTTATGTAATTAGCTTTAGTAATAGATTGTTGTACACTATGGATTGTTGTAACCTAACCGCATTCGGGGCATGACATCTAAGGACCCTCTATAATATTAGAAACATCCTATAACGACCTTCACAGAAAGTTTTTCCCTTAAGCACCATATGATACGTACCATATGAATAAGCTAATAGGAGAACCATCTTCATGACTAATTATAGAATGTATAATGAACAAGTCATATTCCAATATGGTCAACTTCAGATTAGCATTCTACCATAGTAATAACCCTCTACTTAAGCCTCTTAGAGCCTTATAAGAATTCCTTAGATAATGCAATCTATTTCTTATTCTTTGCAACTTATTTTCAACATTTTTTATTTCTACTAAAAAGATAACATTAACTTTATGTTTATTGACTAAGCCATTTAGATAATGAATTGTTAAGGATGACCCGACTCCTTAACAATTCCAAGAGAGGGAAATCATGGTCCTTCATGAGGCTATGACGGGCTAACTACTATTGCTAGACAAATTTGTAAACCTAATGGGTACTTCAAAGAGCTTGAGAGTTTTTTCAAAAACCATACTTTCCCTACCCTTTATCTTATACTTCCCTTTAATTCTTCTTGCGATCTTATTTCCACCTCTATTTTTCAAATAGTTACTTCCTTTAATTTCTTCTTTCACATTCATCCCTAACTTTTACCTTCACTTGCTTGTTACTGGTTTGGTGCACAGAGGAAGAGGCCTCTTTAAACACAATCTTTCCATCGTCATTAATAGATCATTGGAAACTGCAAGCTGTTGCAATTCAAGGTTTAACTCATTACTTATAATTAAGGAAGTTTTTCCCACCATCTCCCCATCATCCAAAGGTAAGAGCACATAGTATCCTTTAGAGCTATCATCTACATTTTCCTTACTAGTTAAGGATACAAACTCAAGTTTAATATGGCTAATAGCTTCTAAGGTTAAGATTATGTTTGGGTTCTTATGAACTTGTACAAGTTATGGCAAAGGTGTGCTAATAGATGGGGTGTTAGTGTTACTTTTTATATAGTTAGAGATCTCTAGTATTTTAATGGAAACAGGGAGTTTAACATTTGTAAGATCTTAAAAGGGTGAAAACAAGGTGGAAAAGGATTGTAGGTTTTATGGAAAGAGGGGGTTTATCATATGGTGTTTTAATGTTTTTTAAAGGTTTCACAGGAGTAATGCTTGAAAGTGCATTATGGGTGGATGTGATATGACACTCCTTAGCCATTGATAATCTAACAATTCTAAGTTCATTCTTTATGTTATGCTAAGATTGATATTTACCTTTATAAACTTTAACCCTATCCTAGTGTTTCCTTTCTTAATAAATAATCCAAAAATCATGAATAAGGAAAGCACATAAGTTATGGCCAAATCTTACATTCTCAAATTTAGGATAAGAACATTCCATGTCCCAACCTACTATAGTCAAAGTAAATCTCTAACAATCTTTTGTATATGATAAAACATCCAATACTTCTCCCCTTACTTGTGATTCACCTAAACACTAGTTCTTAACAGTTTAGTGCTGTTCACTCTCACTTTAACCCTTAAAAAGCTTTACTAAAACCTACAAACAGAGTTGATCAAGTTAACTTCTAACACTATACCTACCATAGTTAAGAAATGCTCCAGCTAAAAACTATGAATTTGCAACCAAATAAACAACACAATCTAATCTTAAATCTTTAACTCTAAAACCTACTTTCCACTCAACCAAGATCAAACAGTAACCCCTCGCTACCTATGACCCTCATGTGTAATTTTTTGGGTACTATCATAGCAATCAAATGCAAAAAGAAACAAATTCACTCCCATTGCAAAAATTTTAACCTCATTGAACTCCTCCCATGCTCTTTTCAAGATATTCATTACCTTACATTTGTTTAATGAATTTTTTTCATAGATTTTACCAAACATTAGGTATTCCTTTACACTAATCAATTCCACATTTTCTTCTAGGTGTAATACATCCCCAAGCTCATCAAAGTTACCGAAATACATGAGGACTTTACTAGAATTGGTTGTAGCCATCATGGATATGCAAACCACAGGTGACAAAACAAAATCAATAAGGAAGAAGAAACACATTAGAGCATATATGGACCATTGACAAAGAGAGAATGGTTGAAGTAAAGAAGAACATGCAAACTAGAAATATGAATAAAAGGAAGATAAGAGAAATTTAAAAAAAAAAATCAATACAAACCCATGTGAAGACACTTAGAGGAACAAAGATTATAAAAAGACATGGGATGACAATAAGTAAAACTGAACAACATAGCAACGATGCTAGATGGGTGACAAGAAGATAACATGATATCATACCTTAAGCTAAGCATTGCATGAATGGTGTGATATGGATGTTAATGTAAAAGTACAATAGAAATGAACTTGTAAATGATTATAAAAGAGCTAGAAACGGTGTATGATTAAATACAATTGATCAATGATTCATGATGAAGGTAATCTATAGAAATCAATGAGAAGAGTGAAAAGTAAATATGAAAATAGAAAGAGAACATTCTAACAAACTTATAACAATTATAACAAAGTACAGAACCACTCCCACTAATTGAGAGGATTTTCTCTCTCGAAAGTAAGAGAGAATAATTAATGGCCTATTTCAATAGTACCATTTTAAAGGCTTCCCATCCATACAAGATCCCTATCACCATTTGAACAAAATATGTATTTTAATCAATCGGATTCTTTCTCTCTCTTATCATTTAAATAGGACCTCTTATATCATTTGTGTAGGAGACGTACACCATATATCCATAGAATATTGAATGTTACCATCTAATTGGTAACCCTGTTACCATGTGGATGCCCAATGTTAGTAACTATTTTATTATTACGTTTTTTTTTCTTAATTTTACATTTATGTGTTATTTTTCATTCCATCATTTCTTTTAATTACAAACTAATAAGAGTCTTAATTGTACTCTTTTCTATCCTTGTTGAGCAATAACTTCTTCCCATTTATTTTACTTTCTCACTTATAGTTCATGTCAATGGTCTTTTATTATAGTGAGGCTAATATTGTCTTAAGTAAACTTAGTTTAATTTTTATTGGTGTATGATATCTTTTGGCAAGTCATTCATATCCCCTTTAACTCAAAACCTAAATTACAAATATCTCTATTTGTGAGATCTTGACTGTATAATGGTAAGAAAATTATATGTTTATTGTCAAAATTAAAAAAAAAATTATATAATTACAAATTGTATAAAAAAATATTACCAAAATATCAATATTATAGTATTTATATATATGTCGCATTTTGAAAATACGAAGATGTAAAAATACGACATTCTTAAAAAATATATTTGAACCTATGTCATATCTTCAAAATATGATACTACTTTTGGTATACCAATACTAAAGATGCAATATATATATAAATATTAATGTTGGTATCTTCAAGGTATAACATAATATTGGTATTTTAATAATATTTTTTGTATAATTTATAATTATATAATTTTCTATAAAAATATTGATAAATATGTATTACACCTATTACATACCACAACCTATATACATATTCTAATAACTCATGGTAATAAAAGTGATATATAGATGTACATTTTAGTAAGTATGAAGTTAAGTTTCTTTTAAATACTTTGTTAAAATAAAATAAATTTTTTCAATTATAACTAAAATTGATTTTTTTTTTCTCAAAATGATTGAGTTTACTTTTCCAATTTGGTTTGGTTTACTTCTCAACCAACTACAAGTTTTTAGTTTTGTTACAATTGAGAATTTTTCAAATTAAATTAAAAATAGTATTTGACAAAAAAAAAATTAAAAATAATATTTTTAATTTGGTTTGCGGTTGATTTGATGTGGTAAGTCTTCTGCAACCCAAGTGGAAGTTGAACCAAATTTCTATCTGAGATTTTCGAATCCGGTTTTTAACCCCAACCTAAACAATAAGCTAACAGGACCGGCCCCTGAACTGACATTTTCGGTTTTTCTTCCATGGGTTTTTCCTTCAGTTCAGTCTGGAACACTGAAAACCTTAGTCTAACTGTCTAACTGGTTCTTTCTCTGTTGAAGTTGAAGAAGAAGAATTACAGTAAACTTAAAGGTATCGACTTGTTTTGTCAAAGCAGAGTCTTTGAAGCTACATGAATTGCATAAATATTAATTCGATTTATCTTACAATGTGAAAACTTTAATAATGTTTGGAATTGATTCAATGTAGGTAAATGGCGTTTCGGCGTAGTATATCGACATCAGGTACCCTAATCGCTAGAGGAATCCGCCCTTCATTTTTGGGCATTCATTACGACAGTCGGGATGATACCGTTAGCTCTTTTGGTGACAAATTTGTCCCTCCATCTAGATATACTTACGATAACCATTATCACTGTTATAATTATAGTCGTCCCGCCATCGATGCTCGAACTAGAGAGAGACAAAGGCATGCTCTGTTGTTTGGTACACCAATGTGTAGGTATATGTCTAGTGGTGGTATTCCGGAACAAGATAGCTCTTTTAAATTTGATAGCATTGTCGGGGAAGTTGCTTCGCAAGCCCCTGATGTGAACGAAGTGGCTGTTGCTGCAGCTGATTCTGCCTTTCCTGTTGCTGCCCTTCAACATGGGATTGATTTCGTTCATTCTTTTACAGGCTTTAATTGGTACCTTCATATCTGTAATTATTTTGTTCATTATTATTGTCGAAATCATGCCATATTTATTGCGGTACTTTGTGCGTTTTCAAAGTTAGAAGATCAAACCTGCTGTTTCCTTCTTCATAGTTCCACACATTCATATGATGATAATCAGTCAGTTCCTTGACCCATCTTTAAGTAAAATTAGTATGGTGTCAACAAAGATGGGCATTATCCATATCCATATCTATGCTAATCTAAAGGGCGAGTCTTTGAAGACTATGTTTAGAGACTCCATTATCACAGAGTGAAGACAATAGTTTGTTTCACCTTAGAATGTCATTGCTGTTAGGAAAATCCAGATTACATCAGTTACTTCTTCAATGGTTTGTGTGCTATCGCTGTTCCATTTCATATTTTGAATATGCCATAGTTAGTTTGCCTTTTTCAATACCTCAATACCCCAGAGTTACTAAAACCACAAGATTAATTCCCCCATCACTCACTAAAAAAGCAGATATCTTAGGCAAGCCGAATTGCCAGCATAGTTGGCATGATTCGAGGCCAATATCTATCTTTGCAGCAACATGCTTGTGAGTCCAAAAGCATTTGCCAAGCATATGAAGCTTGTAGGCCAGTTGATGTAGGTAATGAGCTAGCTCCATGTTTCCTTGGCGTTTTGCATTCCCACCATATTCCACAATTCTCAAGCCTCTACATGCAACCTCATCGGTTCTTACAATTTTGTCAATGAGAAGGAATTAGATTAGGAAGGAGTCACCTACACCAAGACTTCATCAATGGTTGCATTTTGCCCCCCACCATAGTTGTTTGTCGGGCCTTAGCTTGTGCCAATTTTATCTTTGGGTTTCATCTTGGGAGCCCTTACCATTTATAATTTTCTTAAGCCTTTGTAGACTCCAAGAATATACAAGTCATTGCCATGACCAAATACCTTGCAAGTGTCGCAAGATGGGGGTCTTTATTGATGTTCTACTTATACACATAGTATACTTTGATCTATACATAATACACCTGTGTTTGTAACATGCACTGCAGATAAGCTAAGTTGAGCTTTTGAAGGTTTAGACTCAACCTTGTTAAAAAAATTATTCAGATAGAGCTAAGTCAGGTTGAGCTTTTACTGAAGTTTAAGTTCAAGCTTGATAAGAAATATAAAGCTCAAACTTGGCTCAAAAGTTACATTCTCAAGTCTAAATGAATCCAAGGTTGAGCTTGAGCTCTAATTGAGACTTGAAAACTGAAAAGCTCGAGCTTAAGCTTGTTTTCTTAAAATAAATCTATAAAAACTTGCATAAATACGTTTTGCTCGATTTTTTCAATTCAATCTCACAACTTACAAATATTATAAACAACCTAAAAATAAGTCAATCCTTAGAAAACCTCAAAATCCAAAAAAACTTGTATGACAAAACTCTAGCTCTATCTTCAATTTTATGGTTTTATACTTTTATGGATAAACTTACTGAAAGATAAAGATGTGTGTGTGTGTGTGTGTGTGTGTGTGTATGTGTCTATATATATATATATATATATATACATATATATATCTATATCTATATAATGCTTGAGCTAAGCTAAGCTTAATAGCCCATTTACTTTATTGAATAGAATATGGGGGGATTGAATCGCAATTCAATAAGAATTGGATAATTATTTTGTTTAATTGAAAAAATAATAAATAAGACAATAATAAAAAATAAATTATCTAATATATACCCTTGAATCCTAAGCCTTCTCCACTTTTGATAACCAATATAAACTCAACACAACTTACAAGATAGAGTATTTATGGAAATGATAATAAATAGGTCATTGAATAGCAATTCATAAGTTGGATGATGGATTACCATTCAATATTTTGGGCAATAGCAATTCATTGAGAATAACTATTTGGTGTTTAAAATTTAACTAAACATGTAATAGAAATTTTATATGGAATAAAGGGCGAATAAAATAGCCATTCCCCCAAGTGAATATGCCATAAGTGAGTCGAGTTTGAGTAGATTGTCGATGGCTTGGCTGCCATTTGCAGTGCTATCTGCAGCCATCTTGAAGCATGCACTTGCACAACAAACAATGGTTTTCCTTGTCGTGACAAGGCCAACCACAAGAGGATTACTAGCTCTGCTACTCTGCTCTTCTTTATCGATAAACTTATGATGAGGCACCCTAAGCTGTTTCTAGATGAAATGCTCATCATAGTATTTTGGTTTGACAAGAGGCCAAAAAATGGTTAATTGTTCATTGCATTCTTTTTATGGTTAGTGCCCTAATTGATGTTATCAATTGATGAATTGATGAATAGGGCAGTGCTCAAACAAAATATTTGCTTCATGTGTGACCAAACTCTTCAGGACAGTGAATGCTCTTCTTCCTATAATTTTTCCAGAATGGTTTGGCTTGGAATGCAAGGAGAACTATAGTGGCTGCTGAACTTCAGTAGCCTAAGCAATTTACTCATGGCCTGCCTGCAGTCTGAGGCATCCCTTGATGACTAAATGAAAATTAGGCTTATTCCTACCATAAATGGTTGGTGATCCTGCATCTACTGCTGATAGTATTACCAGGAAGGCAGTGGCCATTGCACTTGTGGCTACCAAGGTAGAGCTACTTAGGCTAGTGCCAACTTTTTGTGTATGAAAGTAACCAGTAAGTTTGTTTATAGCATTGCTGATATATCCCTAGTAGTAGTGGTGTTAGTAGTGACTATTATAATGAGTGTAATATGTGCTGATGTGGCTTAGTTGGTTACTTCTATCAACAGGCAGTGTGGCTAGAAATAAGGCGTCCAGATATTTTGTCCAATACTTGTGAGTTAGTTAGTTGTCAGCATTATGCTTGTAGGCATGTTGGTGAGCTTCTAGCTCATGGTTCTCAATTTATGAGAGATTAGGGTTTTGTAATCAACTTCTTCTGTAAAAATCAATCAATTTACTTAGTTTGTTGTTGTTAATCTTTTGGTCCATAACAATTGCAATCAGTGAATTTCGCATTATGGACCTTTCCTGGATTAATGCATCTTTTGACACTTTGAACTGGGCTCCTATGAGCATCATGTAATTCCTTAGGTAATCATTCCCTTTGAGGATTATTGAAGGATTTACCCTATGTACTATTTTTCTTTTTCTTTTAAAGAAATCTGCTAATAGTGCCCAAAAAGTTGTTTAATCATGCCTCTGTAATGTGCATTAGTACTGTCATGCTAGTAAAATAGGTAATCATGGAGAAGTCGTGTGATGGAGGAAAGCATTATCAATTTTCAGTTATTTTTGTGTCTCAAACATTTAATATTTTTTCATCTTTTTTGTAACAGGTGGTATTCAATTGCCTTGACAACAATATTGATCCGATCGGCCCTTATTCCTCTATATATAAATCAGCTCAAATCTACTATAAAACTTAGCGTAAATTCTCCTTTTTTCAGCTGGCTTTCAATAAATTACGATTTCTTTTATTTTTGGGCTTTAATTTATTTTTTTTATTTGGTCACTTAACTCCCCTATTGGGGGGGGGGAAAGGAAGAAAGAAATTGACTGTCTAGAAGTGGCTTTAGATTCATGCATACTCGTGTCTGTTCTGCCATCATTTTTAGGAGAGATCATACTCAGTTCATGACTGTAGTCAACTGCTTGGCATTCAGCCCAATAGAGCATTGCTGTTCTTGTGGCCATTGGGTAGAACTTACTTTTCAGCTTTAGTGGAACTTTACACTTGTATAGAATACCTGAAGCACATCTCCATTTCAACCATCTGCTTGAACTCTCTGTCATATCTTCATCTATATCTCTCATTAATGAATCATCAAAAAAGAAAACGAAGTTACTAGAAATAAATGAATACATGCTATCAAATATATATATATATATATTTGTATGTATGTATGTATGTACACATATATGAGCCTCTAATGAGAATTTGTTATTCTCATTTCCAAGTTAGAGCAAGTAGATGCACATACTTGTTATGAAATAAATAAAAAACAAAGTAGCACCAGCAGGAGACAATTGGCAGTAGCAGGCAGGTGTAAGTGGTTGCTAGAGTTAAGATTATGGTGGATAGAGGTTTAGTGGCTCTTATAACATGTTAAAATAAAAAGATATGGAGCAAGTCAGTTTTTTGTATAATTCATGGGCTTCCATCTTTTTCATCTGGATAGTAGGGAGACACCTAAAGTAACTAGAAGTAATTAAATGTATGGTATCAAGTTCTAGAGATGCCAAATTTATTCAAAACGTTTTCTATATCTATGCAAAATATTTCAGTGATTGCTGTTCAGATTTCATGAGATTTTTACAAGCTTCTTAATGAAACTATCTATTCATTTTGGATGATTTTTTTGGTGCAGTTGATGAGACCATGCATGGAGGAGTTGAATCAAAGGCTGAAAGAGACAGTATGTTTGTGTTAGTGCCATAATATTGTATCTTCATCAGAATGCATTGTCCTCATATTGAAATCTAAGTCCAAAGTTAACCCATCAAATGGAAGTATTTTCTCTTGACTTGATCATTTCCTCTAAATAATAAACTCTCTAATATTGATTTTTTAGTGAAAATTCTCAAGCTGATGATGACTTATCCTCCTCCTTTGCAATGGCAACCTGACTCTTTCACAAAATTATTATCTTTACCTACCTTTTCAAAAAAAAAAAAAGAAAAAGAAAGAAAGAAAAGAAAAGAAAAGGAAAATCATGCCAGCTTGACATTGGTTTTAGGAGTTCATTTGAGAAGTTCTCATGCTTGTTTACATTTTGCAGGCTATGGATGCTGAAGCTGTATCTAAGCACCAGCAACAAGTGATCGGATTATTCAAAGAGTATGCTAGCTTCTTATGACTCAATTTTCAATTTATATTCTATTGTGCCTGTGATAATCAATGTTTTCATTCTAAAATTAACTTTTCTTTATGGGTAATCAAGCAATGAACTATAATCACAATCAGTGAACTAAATTTTTCATTTGCAATATATGACATCACCCTTTTCCAGCAAAATTTCTTTGCAGCACTTATTGTCATCTGAATGCAGGCCTTGAGAATCATCAATCAGTGAACTAAATTTTTTTTCGTTTTTTTTTTTTTTTTTGAGTAATTGCTAGAATCTAGGTTAGGATAAGCCTCTTAGGACCAATGGGAAAACTAATTACCATCACGTTGTAGAATTTTTACCAGATGGTTGATGTTCTAGTATCCTTGAGATCAAGCCACTGTATTATTATTTTTTTTTTTTTTCTGAAACTGAATATTTTAATTTTCAAAGATGATGAAGAGTGCAACAGATTGGTTTTCTTAACAAAAAGAGAAGTTAGCTCCTTAGTGTGTAGGGCTTGTTGGAGGGCATAAGTTACAAAGTTAAGGTTCATATAGACATAATCTCTCAATCTAACACACTGTATCAAAATTAAATATGAAATAATTACACTTTCAATAGCATTATGATACTGTGTCAACTGCCACATTCCTGGCCATGTTGGATGTACAGGTCCTTTGCTTTTACTAAATGATATAGCAGTGATGAAGTCATACCCTATACTAGATCCCTGTGCCCAAGTCAGAGTAATGACGGTTCAGGAAAAAATACCTCTTTTTTCTTTTGGTTGAGTTATCCAAAAAAAGATGCTAACTTGTCGCAAAATCTACAGATGCTCTTATTTTTGGCACAAGTGAACCCATGGAAGGGGTTGATTCATTCAGTCTAATTCATTTCCTAAGACACACAGAATGTTGCAGCAAACTGCAGTCTGCATTTTTTCATGGAATGGTGATTATTCCTCAATAAAGCTTGCATTATGGATCTCACACTGTTCAAACTCTGTGACCACTGTAGGAAAGCTGTCACATAAGTTAAAACCCCACTCATGTAGTCACAGAGCACAAACAGATATTTCTGATTCTCCCTTGACTTTTGAGACAAGTAACAAGTGTCAGTCACCAAAACACTGCAAACATTTAACTTACCCAGTGTATGCTACTTTTCTTGAACCATTAACCACTCAATAAATGCATGCCTAGGAGTTTGTTAAACCAAATCAACTTCCTCCATTGCATTGAAGGATGATGCACACGCATAAAGTCAAGGGCAGCTTTCAGCCTTAAAAGTCTGTTGGCTCTATCCTTTCTTGGTGCTTGATGGTTTCCTAGACATCCCCAAGGGGCCAATCCACTTACCCTTATTGATAATAGAGAATAAGCAGGCCATCTTAGGCATCTCTGAACTGTATTTCTCCAATTTCTTGGAGAAATTGCATTGCCATGTGGAGCAAATATATATATATATATATATATATATGCCATCCCCAACTTTCCACGCAAACCAATCCTTAGTCTCTGGTCTCAACTGTAGGATTTTCTGCCATGCCCACACTGAGTCTCCTGGAATCTCAGCTGAACTAAAGTTGCTACCATTAAGAAGATTCGTTTTAACACGGTTAGCCCATAAGCTCCCACCACTATCTTTGTAAAGATGCCAAATATGTTTTAATTGGGCATCCTTGTTCCAAACTAGATTATCAATGCTACCCAAGTCACCCTCTTCTTGAGGTTTGCATATATTCGATCCCAAGAGATCTTCACTTTAACCCTTTCTTGGTCATTGCCCTCCCAGAGAAATCTTGTCATCTTCCTTTTGATGTCTTTAAGCACAGGTTTTGGCAACAAAAAGGTAGGCAATCGATACACCTGCATAGAGAACAAAATTGATCTAAGAAGCTGGACCACAGTATAAGAGAGTGATTTTGAAGTTTAATGGCTGGTCCTCCAGGTTCTTTGCATCAAAGTTTCACCACCACCCATTAGACAGCTTATAAATATTAGAGGAATTTCTAGATACTTTATTGGAAGAAACTTTCTGGAAGTAACTTGTTGCTATAATTTTCTCCTTCACAAGAGGAAAAACCTCTCAGAAAATATGGCTTCTACTAGGATTGGTCATGAGGCCAAAATAAGTCCAAATTTCACCAGAGCCTCCTTAACTAGGACCATGGATTCAGCTTCCCACCCACTTGTGAAGATGATAATGTCATCTGTGAAACATGTGTGTGTAATATATTCCTTCTTGCATCTCCAATGCTGGGCAAACTGTAGGTAGCAAGCTTTCACTGAGTAGGAGAGAGATAACTTCCATCACTAACATGAACAAGGAGAAATGCAGACTGCCTCGGATCTCTTCTCCTCTGAAATAAATTAGCTATCTTCCTATTTAAATCTATAGAAAACTCAGGCCATTGTAGCCTAGTAGCATTGCTGCTGGTTTCTTATTGGGATAGAGTAGAGTTCAAATCCCCCCCTCACCCATAATTGGGCAAAAAAAAACAAAAAGAAAAAGAATCTGGAGAGGAAATTCAGTGCTTGTAAAAAATGCTCATGAATGTCCAATTAATCATAATATGCACTTTTTCATGATTTAACCTAAAAAGGACATCGCCTTGCTGCCATCCTTGCATGAACAAAAAGGTTTCTGAGCCAAGAGAATGTTAGCAAATGATATGCCTGCCCTTGATGAAGGCAGTTTGTACCTTCTCAACATGATAGGGGAAAAAGCCATACATTCTGTCTGCTAAGATATTGGAGGTGAATTTGTGCTACAAATTACATGATATGGGCCTGAAATCCTTCAGAGTTGAAGGATTCTCAATATATGGATGATTTGATAATAGAGAAAAAGAGACAAACATTTGTGGTTATAATGTTATTGCACTTTTTGCCACAATTAAATCTAGTAGCTCAAATTGCAGATCCCACTAGTCTATTCTGGGTCGGTTTCATTCTTTTTATTTCAATGGGTGAATGTAGATATGGTGTCAGTCCATTAACTCCACTCAAGGGATTCCTAATACAAGCCCCCTTATTCATCAGCTTTTTCCTTGCGGTATTTTCACAATTACCCTCTCCTCTTGAAGTGTCTATAGCTGTTTTTCTTTCTTCCCAGTTTCTTAGAACTTGCAACCTTCTAAATTATCTTGGTTCGTGCAGATCAGAAACATGGTTGAAAAAGTTCCTTCTTTCCAAACTGGTGGAGCTTTCTGGTTTATTGATCTCACAACTCCTGATAGCTTTTACATTTTGCCATTTTTGACAGCACTGACTTTCTGGATCACTGTGGAGGTAGACATCCTTGCCTAATTAATAGCGTGGATACTGGTTTGAAATCTTGGCATGATTATTATATGTTCCTGACTTAACCAAGAAGGCCACTTTTTTCTCATGTCATCTAATTCCTGAAATTTGATATGAGATTCAGTGAAGCTGATTTGACATTCCCAATGCATGAAATTGCTTCCCTTTCTTGGGGAGATTATGCGAAAAAGAAATGGATATATGTCCATCAGTTTTTTGCTAGTGTAATGTCTTTCTTTTACTAGGTACAATGCTGGAGTGTCCTTTTTCCACTAGTAGATCTAGCCCTTTAGACTCTGATGCACTTGTTTTGCATAACTGAATGCCCTAATTGAGTTTACAGCTTTACAACACCATTCTGATCGACATATCACAAGAGCTTGCTTCCTGCTGAATTTTTTGGAAAATATTGTTTGCTCATCATAGTATCCACAATGCAAAGCTCTTAGATTTGGGTCTGAAATTTTACTTTTGTGTGCTTTCCTCCCTTTTTAAATCTTTTTATGGCTGTTGCTTCATTGGTCTACCTGGGAGGATGGCCATTGCAGTGGCAAGCTTTGTTATTTAAGTGTTACAAATTGAGGCCTTTTCGCCATTGTCCCACTGGTAGACCATAATAGGAAAATACTAAAAAGAAAAAAGACCATCATAAAAAAAACTCTTAAGCTCATATGGATCAAGAAAATTACCACTACCACTAAACATCACATTTCCATTGCTGAGAAAATTGCAGTTACCTGGAAATATTTCTTGTTTGGGGCTTAATCAATTAGAAAGGACCAAGTTACATGTATTGAGTGGAGATGAAGCTAATATCCAATATTTCACACTATACTTCTCCAATGTCATTGGTCTCATTATTTAAGCAACTTACATTTTCTTTGTTTAGATAAGCATGCAGTTGAGATAGGTTGATTTGTGAGGTGATTTCTCTTCCACAACTGTGCTAGGTATTTTATTTATATATATATATATTAAATAGGAAAAAGCTAGTTACATGCTAGTTTTAGGAAGGGGCTCTCACTACACTATGAAGCCACTTTGCTACATTATGACTGTAAAGCTGTTATTGCTACTAATCATCTCATTTGACATGATAATTTACAGTACATGGAGACTGATAAATGGTTCATCCATGGAAATAATTGGTGACTAGGTGCTGCATATATCTTTGCATAGTCTGAACTTCTACAGCTCCTTGTGAATGCTTTATTTTCAAATGATTCAATTACTTGCTCACCAGAAAAACATCTAAAGCCTTGTTTCTGCCAATTCACTAAAAGTCTTAAGTTCTAATACTTCTCAAAAGGCCATGTGAGTGAGAGTTTTGGTATTTGTGATTTAAGTGGTAAGTTATAAGGTCGAAAAACTTAACTATGGCCATTCCCTCCACCTCTTTAATGTTCTAATTTTCTTCTGTTTAAATCTATGATTAGTTTTAACCGTGGATTTTTTGAAATATGTTTTCTGTCACCTTGTTATTTTTGGTATAATAATGTGATTATGTATATTCTTTTCCCAGTGCAATATGCAGGAAGGTTTGGAAGGAAATCCAATTGCTGGAACCATGAAGAAGTTTTCCAGGATCCTTGCTGTTGTTATGGTTCCAGTTACATTGAGTTTCCCAAAGGTACTGAATCATTAATTTCTTATCGATACGTTTTTAAGTGGATATGGAGTTTTGCTTTTAGATGGCAGATTTGAGCGTGCTTGCAGCTAAATAGCATGCAGGAGACATTCACTATTTCCATTACATTTGTAATGGACGGTGGCAAATATTCACAACATATGGTTTAATTCTAGGTGAAGCTTTCCTTGGTCTTTGATCTTGATTTTTTCACTTCAGGTTGAATGCTTGTTCTAGCACCCTGTGGGTTTTGTTTTGTCTTGGTTCTTTTTTCTTTTTGCTTTTTGCTTTTTTTTTTCCTTTTCTTTTTTTAAATGGCAGTCTATGAATGGTGAATAGGACTTCTTTTAAGAAGTACGAGTCTATTAGATGTTCATAAATCACTTTCCTTATGCTTGCAGGTTAAATTATTTTGTACTTACACTGGTAATTTGGCATTTAGCATTAGTAGCAAAGACTGTTTATGGCACTTGAAATGGTAGGCATGGACTACAGAAAGAAAGTTCATTCAGATATATTGTGTGGAATTTTCATTGTTGCAGCAAACTCTTTTCTTAGTCAACTATCTGTAAACAAGTTGAGCAATATGGATAGGGCAAAAGATAATTAACGTGCGCTCCCATTGATTAGATTAACTGTTGCTCAGCATATGCTTAACGATGACATATCTTTTTTCTCACATTGCAGGCACTATTTGCCTATTGGCTTACCTCCAACTTATTCTCTCTCACCTACGGTCTAGGTCAGTTGTTTTAACCTCCCCTGCAGTATTTTCATTAATATAAAGAAAAGAAGAAGAAGAAAATCAAAGAAGCATTTGTTTATTTATTTATTTATTTTATGGATAAATCAAGAAGCATAGTTTTTTGCTTTTGCAGGATTATAATTTATATATGGTGTCTGTGGAAGTCCTCTTTCTGTTTTAACCACTAAATCTGCCTGTCTCATCCTAATTTATCCACTTTTGTGCTGATGCATGTGGATGTCTGTTGCCTGCTTGTCTTCCCTGCACTTATTTATATTATTTTGGCAGAAGAAGGTGCATAACTTGTCTTACACAAACTCATCAGTTTAGTTTCCAACCATTGCAGTGATACGACAGCCAGGTGTTAAGAAGTATCTGAAAATCCCAGAAGTGCAGCTTACACCTGATGCAGCACCGCATCCAGATTTCAAAGAAATTGGTAGAGAAAGGCCAGAACCATCATCATCTACAGAACCATCAAAAGTTGCTAACCGAAAAATATCTGCAGCTTCAGTTCTCAGCCAAAGGATAAGAAGTTTACAGAAACATATAAAAGGCAAGAAATAAATTCAAGCAGAGGTGACTCATTGATAACCTTATTCCTTTCTGGTGTTCCAGTTTTATATGATGAACAATTCACAGTCTATCTATTGCAGTGGCTCCATATTACA
Organism: Lumnitzera littorea; assembly: GCA_024138015.1. Lineage (NCBI taxonomy): Eukaryota > Viridiplantae > Streptophyta > Magnoliopsida > Myrtales > Combretaceae > Lumnitzera > Lumnitzera littorea. The sequence continues at coordinate 46,866,779 of JAMXBB010000008.1, read as the reverse complement.
TGATTGCTCTCCTATAAAACTTTTCGGAATAGGTTATGTGGTATATTCTATTATTTGATAATATATACCATTCTTCTGCACCTTTGCTTCTTGGAATTTTTCCCTTTCTGATGTTTGGTTGCAGAAGGAGCAAATAGTCAGTACATCATGACAGATGTATGAAGAGAAAACATGCAGACCCCTTTTCTCTATGATAAATGCAATAGAATTAACAAGCAGGATGGTCATACTTGTGTACGTTGTGTCAACAGAGTTATACTAATTCAATATCTTGGTTTTGTCTTTGTCTTTCACTTTCTCTGTCTAAAAAAGTCACAGATGATGTAGTGTAAGTGAGGCGATGCTTTTATTTTTTTGGTTCTTGCACTGTTAGTTGGTTGAATAGTATAATTTTTTTTATTTTGTATTGTTAGGGGTACAGTAGTAACCTTGTTCATGATATATGTACGTAAGCGAAGAAAGAAACATATGTTCTAATAGAATCATTTGTCTCCTTCCTAAATCTCAAAATGGTAGTAGAGCTTGAGCTAGATGAAAAAGAAAAATCCTAACCTAACTACTTTGCCTATTCAACATTTTAGTGCTCGTTTTCAATAAGAGTTTTCATTGGTAACTAGAATTAGGGTTACAAGTCCCCGCCTCTGTCAGCGATGTGATACAATCAATTTGATGACCTGATGGCTGACTGCAGTATGGTTATGACATAAAACCAACTATATGAAACGTTTGGTTGATTTAGAGGTTGTAAACATTGCCTAATTTGAGATTAAATGCAACCCACCCACGACTGAAATTTTCACCCTCAACTAAAACTTCATCAGTTTACTTCTTGCTATTAAAATGACATTAAAGATTCTCCTGTGTGTACTTGTTTTCTTCTTCTTTTTTCAAATTGTTTTATGCACTGATAAACTGGGTACAACAGCTTCTTGTTTGCTGTAAAAACCATGAGAGTACTGCTGTGCTATAAATTGGGGCCACTGTATGAACCCTGGTTGCATCATAAACTCTTGCTTACCATTTTGAGAAAATTTTGTGGGATCGGTGTTATTTCCAAGCGATTTTTTCAACCATTGTTACTTTTTATCATGCATTCATCTACCCTGAACACGAAACCATTTGCTTTTATATGTGTAATTTTTGAATGAAGTTAATGGAAAATGGATGTTGCAATTAGATTGAAACAAATCTAATCTTGATGACTTTACCTATTGTCAAAGGTCTGTAACAGTTAAACTTTTGGATGCAATTACCTCATGTTAAGAACATCATAAACAAAGAAAATGTACTTTATGTTAAAGTCCCTGTGCATATCAGAAGCCATCGATATAATTTCTACCGTCAAGTTGGTGTGCAAAGCTGCCCTGCCTCTTGGAAAGTTTCATCTGCTGTATGACATAGCTCCTGACAGTCCAGCCATAGGAAGATCAAACAAAGTATGCCATCCTTATGTAGTGTTTCTATGTGTCAGGCATGGAGCAGGTAAAAGATTATATAGTTTCAAACTCGCCCCAAACTCTATTTCTCAAACTTGGAAACCCACTGCGGTGCATTAACAGAAGTATTTACTTTGCCAAAAAAGTTTCATTTTATGTGCTTACTGAGTCCAGAATTTTAACACTAAATGCTTAATGTACAGCATAAGAACTTTCTTGATAAGGACCTCAAGACTAAGTTCAACATAGTAGGTCTTTTATGTACATGTCACTCAGATTACTCTTGCACTTGAGATATTTACCCTAGATCAATCTTAGGAAGAATCTTCCAGGGAACTAAGGACTTCAGTAGCCATCATTTGCTGTAAAATCTGGTTCGGTTGGCTTTTGGGGCAACAGAGGAGGTAATCTTGGCGGCATCTTGGGGCTGGGTGTGGTGCCACCACGCCTTAAAGCACGGAGAGCGTTGGCTGCAAATTTCGATGCATAGATAGTAGCACCAAGGCTTGGTGTCATGTCGGTCTTTGTTGCTAATGCATCCTGTAGCCTATCTTCTGCCTCGCGCAATGCCTTATCGTGTTTTCTACGACAATATCGATGCCAAGCAGCTTGAATGAAGCAAGCTGCCCATGTTCTCCACTGCTGTGAGCATAATCTGAAAGCAAAATAGTACTGTTAACTTTCTAATGGATTTGTTCAATTATATAAAACAAAAAAGAAAGAAAATCCATTAGAATTCTTTTGCTATGATCTTATTCCTAGTTAATGTAATATTCCAAAATGGGATAAACCCTTACCCTGTTGATTTAAGCAATGGAAGACATCTTTTGGTTCTTTTCTTTTATACAAGCCAAAAATTGTTGACATGAAACCACATCATACGTAACATGTTTAAACTATCATGATATCAAAGCAGAAAACCCTGAGATCAAATGCCTATGCACTTATGTCACCTCTGTCGAATTGAGAGGTATACTTGATGCACTTTAATTTATAGCTCCATCCAACAAGGGAAGGAAGTGTTAATAAACATGAAATCGCATCATATCTACCTGATATATGCTTTTGGTGAGAAATGCATGAGATGAGCAATAAAACAAATACTAGATGGAAGCGGCTATACCTGAAAGTGTGCTGGAGTTGCTTGCTGTGAAGGCGTCGAAATTGGGAAGCCACAAACTTCAAGTCATCAGCCATGAGTGCGAAGGCTTCAACCTCGGTTATGGTCTCTACTGTTCTGGTAGATGTGGGAAGGTTGGAGGTAGAATTCGGATCCAAGGCCCAAGTAAGTAGCTCCTCTCCACAGAAATCACCTGCCTTCAGATAGTCAGAGTTGAAGAATCCAGTTCTTCCGCCATTTGTTGTCATGGTCACCAGTCTACCTCGAATGATAAATAGCATCTCATCGACAGGATCCCCCTCGCGGACAATGGAACTCTTCTCGGTGTATAAAACTGGCTTGAGGCGATCACACATTGCATCCAGTAGCTGTTCATCCATTTTTTCAAACATACGGACCTAAAAAGAAAAAGCAAACAAAGATGGTTAAGAGCCTATTGTTTCATCAGCTTCTTTTTGTTTTTTTTTTTTTTTTTTTTTTTTTTGTATCTGATATATTTGATTTGTATTTGTTCTGCGTCTACTCTATATTCGTTCTGCATTTGCTCTGTTGTTATGCCCCTTTTTTTTTCTCTTATATCGTTGTTTTTCAAACACACGGCTTCAAATCATTGCAAAAGTCATACCAACACAACAAGCCAAAAAAGCCTTTAAGAATTTAAAAATCAGGAAAAAATGCTTTTAAGTGAGCAACATGCAGATGGAGAATTTAAGATTCAGAAAGTCATAATGAGAACTCACTCTTTTCAGTAGATCCAAACAAAGATGGCGCTTAATGTCCCTACGAAGATCTCTAGGGAGGCTGCGAATCAATTGTTCTTCCTCAACTCCTCGAGTTTCTTGCCATTTGTATTGTTCATACCGTCTGATTCTTTCCCTTATGCCCTCTGGAAGCATACGGTGCGACATCCACAGCTCCGCATCTCGTCGCTTCACTCTCATTTCTTCTACCCTAACAGTTGTTGACTGAAGATATTTCTGTAATGGAAAAATGAAAGGACGGACGTTATGACCGATAGTTGTGCTAACGAATATAGCATAACCATGATCGGTATCGATTTTCTCCTTCGTAGGTTTTCGATAAATGTTTCATATGCACATATGAGATTGAAAAGAGTAAGAACAAGGATCAAACGATACATACCTGCATATTTCCAATGAGCTGGGCAAATAGAACTAAGCCAGCAATAGAAATGCCTACAGCAAACGCGATTTCGACCTCGAAGGTGCTTGTTTTTAAATTTTGTCCCAGTGAACTGTATAGAGAGTAAAGTGAAAAAATTTAATGACTGATTCAATGCAGTATGCAAGCAGCCCAAAAGCCTACAGGCCATACTTGAAATGCTTCAGTTTGTTAGATCTAGGCTTCACAATCATTTATTAATCTAAAAGCTCAAACTTATAGATAAGAGACATAGATTGACAGCCATCAAGTTTAGGACTTGAGTAACGAGTGTAAAAATGACAGCATGCAAATAGTTAGAACTTCTGATCTCTAGGCTCTAATATCATGTAAGGTTCAAACGGCTGCTCACTTATTTTATCTCTATTTAAATAAAGCAGTTCATTTTATGGTATCAATGAAAGTCCCAGCGTATAAACGAGAAGAGCGTTAACCAATATATATATATATATATATATATATATAATGACACCAAAATTTGACAAAGCTTAAGTTTTTACATCAACTGGTGTCTAAGTTCAGCCAATGTGCCACAACAGGAAATCGTAAAGATCACAGAACTTGAAACGACTGTACTTTGTGGAAACGATGTCAACAACTAAAATCCTTAGTTTTTAATAACCTAAACATTGGAAATAAATAAGCCGTATGATCCTTGCTCACCTAAGATTGCGCAGACCCCACCAAAAGCAGTAGAAGAACTTGTTTGAAAAGTCTCCTGATTCTACCACACCAGAGCGAAGAGCATCGGTGAATATTCCGAAATTAAAGATCGTGGAATTACTAATGTCCTCTGGATCTAATAAAGTACAAGAAGAATTTAGGAAACTATAGTTTCCAACACGGCGTACATCACAATATAAAGCCGAAGGATGACAATCTTTTTTGTGTTTGTCACATTCTCTATGCCAGCACGTATCTTCCCTTTCTATTGAGAACAAGTACCAAAAGGCTCCTACAGCCTGCAAGGTCACATCTCATTGAGAATTAGAGCATTAACCAGAAATATAAAGCAACATATCATAATAATATACAACATTCAAACAAATACAAAGAGTTCTAACAGACCATATGCAAGAGCAAGTTACAGGTACAATGTACCCCGTTTGTATCTGTGGCCTATAAACCAGGCATAGACAAGAAAAATTCAGCTGATAGTATTATGCACAAAGTCTTACATGACTGGCTAGCATATAAAGGAAGAGATTGAAAGCAGCTCCAGCCCATGCAGTTTCAGCTAGTATGCCAGAAGTTCTTGTGACTTCTTTGTGTAGTGGAAGTATCCTGATAATTCTTGGCACATATTGGATAAAAATAGCATACTTCAGTAACTCCTTTGTGGATAATGCGACTGGCCCTTCAATTACGGGGACTATGACCAGCACAATGAACTGTCATAAAAAAATGGATGTTAAATTAGACACCAAATCATGAGATGAGCGATTCGATTTGAGCTCAGTCTTTTAACTTGTAAGGCATCATAATGTCAAAGTATAGATTATAAAAGATCACACTGGATTTTTTAACAAGCTTAAGCTTATACCTGTGGGATTGGAAGAATTGCAAGGATATCAACTAGGAAATACGATGACAGGTATTTGGAGGAAATGGCACAAGGATCATCCACCAACTCTCCCCTTCCAAGAACTCGAGTAGAAGGGGCAATAAATCCAGTGCGGAATTGAAGGATGATGTGGAAAATATAAAAGATATCAATGGCCGAGCGAAGGACACAAGCTGTAATCTTCATTTTGCTGTCCAAGTCAAGGCACTTGTTTGTGCCATCAATCAAAGGAATGTAGAAAAACAAGGGGTCCACAGCAAGTGCAACAAAGCAAGCCACTAGGAATATTTTGTTCCATCTCTGGAGAAAGGGCTCTTGAGGATCAAAAATTCTCTCCTGCCAACTCAAGTGTTCAGTTCCTCGGTTGCGTTTATGCAAGGAAGTCAATGGTTTTCTCAAGCTCGTAATCCTCTTAGAACCCTTCTCAAATCCTCTTCGCATGGCTTGCATCATTAGTCTAATTTTCTCTTGAACATGTCCATAACCTGAAGAGTGCAGTTGCTCTGAGCCCCATGATCTATCCGAAGCCCATTCTTTCAACCTGAAATGATATGTGCACAGCAAAAAATAAACAGGGAATCAGTACATCACATTGGCCAGTTAGACAACATACGAATCGGATCAATCAAACTGCTTCAGATGAAGTTTCCTATTCTCATAAATGGTGTCTTTATCTGTATTCCTCTAATCACATACTGCCATGTATAAATTATTTTCAATATGTACCCCACTTTTTGCTATTTTACTCATACGTAGCAGCATACAATTCAATTGGGCACAGACCGGTCCATATTAGTGATAGCAATGGTCACTTCATAACCCAAGAAAAACCTCCTTATGAATTTGGACCAAAAAGAGGCAAGCAACTGTAGTAGCATTTTTTTCTTACCTTACAAACTTGTTGTATTTGAGATTCATATCTTCAGCTTATCAACAGGGTCTGCAAAATTTTCCAAATTCTGTATAACAGTTCCGAAATCAAGACCCTGCAGTGTCCATATACATGGTATTATTAATGCTGTAGTGTAAATATTTTTAGACTTCATGTCTTGTAACACAGTATGGCAAGATTTCAAGAGTATATTCTGAAGAATTTCCCTGTCTTATACCAACTTATTTGGAAGCTTGACAAAAAACGGAAAGAAACAAAGAAAAGGAAATTTCCATGAAAACATAAAATTGTAAAAGTTATATCAGAACTTTCTTTTTTCTTTTCACTTGAATTTCAACAATTCACACTAGATAATTTCCACACTTGCCAAACTAATAAATTATATATCTTCAGTGTAAAAGAGAAAATGAAAAAATAGGAGATGGCAGTAGGAGACTAATTTTCTTTATCAATTTGAAACTCTTACCTGCGCTCGAAGAATAATATCCGTTTCAACGAAAAATACAGAAACAGATTCAATACAGACAGAAACAAACTGAACTGACACTCTCTGTATCAATCGACATCTAGCTTCTGATTCATCAAGAAGAAGAAGAATGAATGAGAAACACGAAGAAAGTTTAAAAAGAAAAAGATGAACAAAGTGTGAAGATCAAAAGTTGTACAAGGTTTATACTAGGAGCTTGAGTTTTGAATGAGAAATTTCGTCAAGCAAAGGCTGCTTCACGAGAACGTTCGTGGACAGACAACTCTATTTATGATATCGTCTCTATACTTACGTAGTATAAGGAAATACTATATGATTAATGACGACTAAGACTTTATGAGGCAGACGAGGGACAACGACGACGGACTAGACGCAGTCGTTGTGATGAAGAAAAGTCAGCTCTCCAGAATACATGCATACATACACACATACATACATATATATATATATATATACATGCATACATACATACATACATACATACATATATATATATATATATATTTGCCACAAACTCTCCGGAGTATGAAATACTATATGCATAGGTTACCCAAAAATGAAATTACTACATGCATTATTCATGTGAAGAAGTTTATTAAGAATATGATATAATTGCTACAGGATAAATTATAGTAAGTTGTATAAATAAAATGCTTTCACATTGACTATGGATACGAAATATAATATTATTTAAAACTTCACGATTTTAAGTAAGGTATCATTAAAAGTTTCGTTTTCAAAGAGCTGTATTTAAGGGTATTCCTTTTTTTTTTTTAATAAAAAAGAAATTTCTTGAGAAATATAATAATTCAAACATTGGTAATATATATTATTGGATTTGAATCTTCTAAAGTTGTTACCTAAAATTTTATTAAAATTATCCTTGATTATGTGTAATTAATAATTGATAATACAAGAAAAAAGATGATATCATGATAAGATTATAAGATATTTTAAAAATTTATACAATCTTAATCTTTATTTTTATAACTTTATTTAAAGTATTTCTTATTTTATCTCTTCAAATTATTTCCATTCAATATTGATTGGGTGTTGAATTATTGATATAATTTTTTTTTTAGGCCAATGAATTATCAATATAATGAAAGGAAAAAAAGAATTTCCGCTCATATAGAAAATGTGAATAAAAAGCAAAAAAGAATGAACCAAAATGATAGAGTTGTAGATAAACATAACAAGAAGAAAGGCAAGAATGTACGTAACTTTGTCATGTTATGTAAGAGAATTTTACTTATTTACTATTATATATAATAAATATTACATATTTATTAATTATATGAAAAATATTAGCAATTTATCAAACTTATCTTATATCTCTACAAAGCAACATAGATATTTGTATGTATGTTGCAGCGTAAATTTAATTACATTAATATTAAATTTTTTAAATGTGATATAAATATATGTATTTATGTTACACTTAAAAAATATAATATACATATAATTAATATATATCAAATCTCTTAAATGCAACATAACTACTATAGATAAAACATTAAATCATATTTATGAAATGCAACACTTTTACTATTTTTAACATCATATTTCTTAAATACGATTTAGGCTTTGTATTTATATAGTATCTTTCCTTTAATTTATATTTACATAATTTTTTTTTCTAAAAATTAGTAGACGTGTTTTTCACCCTCTCGTATCATGTGCCTATGAATTATTGTGTACATTGGAATGGGAAGATTTTCATTCTCTCATAACTCTCTTTTATTTTTCCCTTTTGTCCAGCACTCGCATTCTGGAAAAAGGAAAGAAATGCAAAAAACAAAATTCAATAATACGGTCATTGTGTAAAATATCCAAAAAATACAGTAATTGAATTCAATATTTGAAAAGCTGAATTTGTGTAATATAAAATTTAGCACAAATTCAACTTTTTAAAAGTTAAATCTAGGGAAATTATAGTAGAATCGGTTTTTAAGAAACCGATTTTACTAAGTTTATTACCGTTAAATAGAAATTAAAAATGACTTTAGGAAAGTTGAATTTTATTGTAGTAGTTTTCGGATTATTTTCCGAAACGCGGGACTTATGGAATTTTTTTTTTTCTTCTTTTTCTCATGTCCTATCTCTTAAAAGTGTGGTTCGAAGTCTCCTTAATACATAATTTTTTGGTAACTCTATCTAATCTATTCTTTTATTTTCTTTTCTCTCTCTCTCTCTCTTTTTTTTTTTCCCCCTATAAGTACCTGATGTATTCAAAATCCTATTATATCCCATTTGATCAAACTCAAATGAAATGGATCATAACAACATCGAATGAAATGGAAAAAATTTTATATCAAAATGGGAATCAATTTCTATGTTTAGAAACGCAAACAGAATCATTGATCCCAATCCTATAATATGTTTAACCGTAGTATATTTGGAATGGAATTGAGTGTACATGTAGTCATATTTATAAAAAAAATGCCCTCAACTTATAGATGCAATGAACATATATTATAGACTACATGTAGGTAAATGTTCATTAATGAGAGTGAATAGAATCTCTTCCCCTTAAAAGCAGATTATAGAACTGCAATTCTATGATTCAAATGTAGAATTCCCTCATAAACTTGGAATCACTTATTATAATAACCGCAATTTTAGTTTCTAAAATTTCTTCCAAATATAGAAAAAGGAGTAAAATCCAAAATTTTAATTCCATTCAGAGATGCCATATTATTTACTCATGACATGCGTTTTATCACCATTTGTCTCTAATAGCTAAAGGCACGCACATTAGATTATGATTAATCAATGATAATTAATTTAAGAAACTAATAATATTATAAAATTTTAATTAAAAAATATAATGAAAATTAATAAAATAGAAAGAAATAAAAAAATAACATCTGATCATTGTGACCATTGATCAGTTTTATTATATTATTTAACTAAGAGAAAAGTATACTTTTAGTCCTAAATGTTTTATTTATTCTATTTGAGTCCTAAATTTTTCTTAGCATTTAAGTTCTTAATATTTGTAAAATAATAGAAATGAGTGCTTTAATTAACAGTATAGTTTTTCATTAAAATATGACACATGGCACCTTTTAATTGGTCCATGTGCTTACATTAAATAAAAAATATAATAAAAAAAAAAATAAGTAAATTGACTTATGATATTAAAAAATAAATAAATAAATAAATGAAATTTTACAAAAAATATTGAAAAAAATAATATACTTTCAATCACCCTAAAGTTAAAAGGGTAACTAGAACGACAACTTAAATATAATAGGTTATGCTTTACTTGAAACTAATAACTTTGGACCGTTACCTTATGGGAGTCACTCCACCTCCTTAAAGAGGCGAGTGACCACCTATGGCAAACCAATTGGGTTTTGCTTCTTTTTCTTTCTTTTCTTTCAAATTTCAATATGATACTTACATCATCGGTGGATCAAATGGCTAACTTTTTCAATGAGTTCTAATCCTCTATACTAAAGTGAGCATTTCAAGAAAACCCTACAAGTGGCCATTGAGGGTGGCTCAAAGAAGTTTTTTATTTTTTATTTTTGAAGAAATTACAAATAATCTATCTAAATTTTAATTTAAGTATGTATTAGCCTTTTAAACTTTCAAAGTATGGTTTTTATTTCTTAAACTTTAATAAATTAACAATATAAAAAACATTTCATTTTTAGTTAAAGAAAATCACACAATCATTATAGTTTTGAAGAGTCTTAAGGTATATTTTAATAAGTTTAAGGAGTTAAAACCTACGCTTTGAAAGTGTAGTCAATTAGTACCTAAGACAAAAGTTCAGAGGTTTATTTGTATTTTCTCCTAGTTTTTTTTTTATTTAATCATTTTCCTTTTACTTTTTTTCTATTTTTTATTCTTTTTTATAAATTTACTTAATTAATATATATTGAATTATATATTTTAACTAAATTACTTGTATGGACCAAATAGTGGCTACCACGTGTTATATGCTAACAGAAGAACTAATGCCCTCAAGAAAACGACTAGTTTGCCAAATTTTGTAAACATGGAGAGTTTGATGGAAAAAAAAATTAAGACTCAAATAAAAAAAATTTGTGAAACATCGGGGACGAGATACTTGTCCCTTAAACAAAAAAAGATATGCAATAATATTATTTTACTAAATTGATTATTATGAATTAATTAAAATTCGGGTGTGTCTCTAACTAATAAAGACATACGATGATAAACTATAGATCATGCATTCATTAAAATAAAATAAAATAAATAATGTTTAGTTGATTGGAGAAGAGAAAAAAAGATCATAATATTATATATTTTTCATATATATCATAGAGTTCATACAAATGAGATGCACCAAAAGAATAAGATAACTTGGTATTTTAAAGGGATTTTTTTTTTTTAAGAGAGAGGTGTTGGCATTTGGATTTTGGTATACTTAAATAAAATGGTTTAAAATAGAATAGAATGGAATTGATATGTAACGAGAATTTATTCTTATGTTTGTAAACACGAATGGAATCATTCATTCCATTCCTAATATACTTTTAGTTATAGCATATTTGGAATAAAACTGTTTGTATATAGTGATATTTATTAAAAATACCATCAATTTTGTATATGCAACAAATATATATTACATATCTACAGCTATTTAGATAATTATTTATTAATAAGGGTAGAATGGAATCATTCTCCCTCAAAGGAATAATAGAATTCTCCCTTCTAAAATTACTCTCAATGTAGGAAAAAAAAAAAAGGAAATAGAATCCGAAATCATAGTTCCATTATGAACAATTCCATATATCAATCATGCCATATTACTTAGAGGGAAAAATATAAAAATATGATTTGTACATTGATATTTTTACAATTAATTGGCATGTGTTTTTAATCTAACAAACTTATAACTTATGTTTTATCATTATTTTGTCTATATTAGTTAAGACACACATGTTAGTTTTTGAGTGATTCATAATAATTAATTTGATAAAATAATATTATTAGATAAATTTAATTAACCAATACTAGAAATGATGTACCCATGATGCATATGCCAAAAAAAGGATTATTTCATAATATTTGTTATATGAAATGATGAAAGTATTAAACATAAACTTGTTGATAATTAATATTTTATAAACTAACTCAAATGATGCAAAAGGGGTTTTGTTTTATAATTTTATGATTTCTCATAACACATATTAGGTGATCATGATATTTAGATGAGATGAGCAAATTTGATACCCTAAAAAAAAATGTTGTTTTAATATATTAAAGCAAAAACGATTCAAATCCAAAGTTAAAATCAAGTTTTTTAGTCTTGTAATATGATTGAAATAATATAAAATAAACTTTACCATAGCGATAGAAAAAATAGCACATTCTTGAAAGTATATATATATATATATATATATATAGAGAGAGAGAGAGAGAGAGAGAGAGAGAGAGAGAGAGACCTTGCCCTAAAATTAAAATGGTAAATATTAATGAATAATGACTGAATTTTTATAATAATAATTTACTTTAATGGACAAAGTAAATATGATGAGTTTAACTTAAAACTAACTTTACAATATATAATTCATATAAAAGTAGAATTTTACATTGGCAACTTTTAGAAATAGGAGATTACGTTTGATACAAACCACTAAAATGTATGGAAAAAAAAAAGAGAAAACCACTAAAATAAAGAATACAATTATTATATTTATATAATCATAACTCCATCAATAATCTATATTATTGTCTCACTAATTCTCACCACTTAATCCGTTTCTTCATTCTTATCTTCATTATATGGATCTTTGAAATATTTGCAAAAATGCAAAGAATAAAGCCTATATAAAATGTAATTAAAGGTTAACTAAAAGGAAATAAAGAGAAAATAATAGATATCAATCATAAAATATTAGAAAATAAAAAAGTTTACACCTTGTAAGAACATCATTCTTACAATTTAATGAATATTATGTGTTGCCTATAAAAACTTCTAATGTACTTGAAGTTTCTTTTTCATCCTTATATAAATAAAAAGTAGACGAAGATTTGATCTTATTTAAAACATAAATTTGGTATTTAGGTCTTTTTCATCTCAATCCTCGATCCAATTTGAGTTTTAAAAGGTATTTAGAAGATGGTTTTCAAAGGGAACATATGTAACCACCGTTCATAGTCAAAAGGATTGAGAAATGGTGCATTGAAATATGTGTCATTTTCAATTAATAGATGATTCTTAACATATTTATCTATTTATAGACAATAGAATACTAAATCTAATACAAATTGATATAATTATTGTAATGGATAACAAGTAAATATAGCAATAAATAATGGCAATGGAATCCACCATAAGTTATATAATGATAACAAATATAATGGATGTTATACATATAATTGGTTATTTTCAGTGTAAAGGTGAATGACATTTTTAACCCCGATGAAATGATATTAAAGATTTAATATAAAATAATAAAATGATAAATTACACAAAGTATTATTAATATATTAAATGGGTAAATTGGGAAATAATGAAAATACACAAAATCCTCTCTCTTTGACTTTAATATTATAGATAATGAGAATTCATAAAATAAAAAAAAATTAAAAACAATAGTTGATCATTATGACCTTTGAGCAGCTTTATTATACAATTTAACTAAATATATTGAATAATAATATTTCACTAAATTATTATATATTTTTCTATGGCCTGTTTATATTTTTTATGGTATTAGGATAGAGGATCCTTTATCTCGCATTTGATTTAATGTCTATTAGGTATTGGGATAGAGGATCCTTTATTGGACTATTGATGACACCTCTCTCTCTCTCCTTTACAAATCCTAGCATCTAAAGGGGTGGCCGCCTTTCTAAATCTTTTTTCTTTATTCAATATAATTTAATCAATAGATTTCAATATGCAGATCCACCACTATCAATCTCAGATTTATCTTTTCTTACCACTCCAACCATTACTGATCCATTGATGTTACGATACTGCTAATCACAAATCCACCTTTACAGATTTGGTTCATCTGAATATCGTGATGATTAGGTTGAGATCTATTTGGTAATATTTCTACAAAAAGCCATTTTTATGTATTTGTTTATTGTCTTTTTCCTTTTATCATTCTCTGCATGGGATTATATCTTCCCTTTTGTGGGATTTGTTACTTTCACCAATTAAGTGAGTTTTGTTCTCTTAGAAGAAAATTTAGTATTTCAATGTGAGATATTGTGACGCTCCAAGAGAAGTGCCCTTTTATTCGGTTGGATCTTCGTACCACCAATTTTTTGGAATGTTAGTTCTTTTGCATTAATGAGTTTGATTAATATAATCTCTTTCTATTGAATGAAATTAATCTTCTAGCCCTCTATTGAATTGATTATGTTTTTGTTCATTCAATTTTAATGGATATTACATTAATGATATTACAAATGATTGGATTAATCTCATCAAAATAAAAGAAGGGATAGTAAAAGTTTTCTTACTATGGTCCAACCAAAAATTGACACGTCTACACAGATATATAATTTTCCCATACTTATATCATCTTCTAAAACGGGGTTGGCATGAATGAGACTAACTAAAAAATACTCCCTTCTTATACGATAACTTGGCATTTAAATGGATTCCTTTTGGGGGAAGACTGTGGTAGAGAGAGAGATACTGACATTAGAAGCAACATGACTATCGTTTATTTATATATCAACTGTTCCAATATATATTCCCTGGCAACTTGGAATGATGGAGTTAAAAAAAGAAAAAAGAAAAATAATTAATCTCCATGATCATTGTTTAATGCATATTATATAATTATCAAATTCAAAGGAACGAAGGCACCCAGCGTCCATAATACGCAGTACGCGGTCTGACCGGGAAGATACAAAGTCCCAACCGCCAAGTAAAGAAATCGATGAAGATGACTATTGACTATTGACTTCCGCAAGTCAATGATTTTTAACCATATTGTTCTTGGGGTTTTTATTTTATTCGGACAATCATGCATATACGGTTAGATTATTGCTTAAGTGCATAAATAAATTTCTAAACTTCAAATCGTGATTTCTAACTTTCATAAATTTTAAGTATATATATACCTCCAAAGCATTATTACAATCCCTAAATTATAACCAAAGAACCATCAATCAAAATGGTTTAGAACTTAAACGATAGTTTTAGTGCATGTACATATTTATAAGGAAATAAAATTAAGTTATATGAGTTCAGAGTGTCTATGCACTTTATAATAATTTAAAGGTGTATTGTTTACAATTTCCCCTATTTTTTTTTTTTCTTGTGCTCCCAATGAGGAATGTATCAAGCCCATCATATATTTGTGCCTCAACTAGAACATGCAAGAATGAAACATATTAATAAAACTAGAAATTACACTATAAATTTTCAAAAGGAACAAGACACTCGATCAAGTTGGATTGTTCATCAAATCAAATCAGACCAAATTGCAAAATGCTGTTTTTCATATTCTGGTTTGATTTACAATTCAATTCAAAGAGGATCTAAACGGTTCACAATTCATGGTTTTATTTAGGGGTTAAACAAAATTGAATCAAACTGCTTCAATTTCACCTTGACGTCAATATTCAATTGAAAATTTCAATGACTATTAATATTATCAACTTGAACAAGGCTTATTTTAAAAAGGTTGAAACCGAATCAACTTGTTGATAGCAGTTTGATTCATTACTCAATGAGACTGAACCGAGCTACGTGGTATCGTTACTTGAAAACAAAAATCCCAAAAGGTGAGCTTTGAGGCCCAATATGCAACTATTGCTACATGCCATATGTTGAAGCTTCATATGCATACCTAAGTCTATTGTAATAAGCAAACATAAAGTGTATAATATGGTTTTGGTACCTTTAGATTATAGTAGCTCTCATCATACCGACCAAAACCGAAAACGATACCAATACCATATTTATGTGTATGCATAGGTGAATGAGGAAAAATTCGAGTCCACATCATGAACAACAACGATGCATGACAGTCTCATCCTAAGTTCACCTTCAATATTGTATCATCAAGAGCATAAGCCATCTACGACATTTGAACCAACTTCCCATATCACTAGTTTACCCTATTTCAACTTCATCTTTGCTATTAAACAATTATTAGACATAGTTCTCTCATATCAATTATATCGAGCCATAAGTATAGCTTAAATGTTTAACTATCACATCATCCCAAAAGACCTTCCCTTCCAAGGCAAAGGAAACTTGCTCCTGAGTTGTCACCCACAAATTTTAGCATGGCTAAACATATGCATCACAAAACATTTAATAATTGAATAATTGTTACTCTATCTCATTTATAGGCTTAAAAGCATATATAACAAGCAATGTACTCAATAACCAGCTTAATGCTTAGATAAACAATGGATTTAGGACCGATTCCTAAATTCCACACAACAAATTAATGCTTTTACAAATTTATCAAAAAATCATAACTTAAGATTAAAGTTCAATTTTTATATTTTCGATTCGGGTTGAAACATAAAAAGGTCATTTACAGTCACCGAAAGATCACCTAGTTGATTAGTAATGAGGGCAGTTGAACCTAGGTTTGGGAGAGAGGCTTGGTTGACTTCAACTACAAGCCACTAGGCCATAGCCATAGGGCAGTGGATTCCCCTAAGCTAAGGTTCAACTCCTCCTCTAGTTTAGAGGCTCGATTGAGCTAAGTGTTTATAAAGTTCAGTCCAGATTACTTCTAAATATCTTTTAGGTTTTGTTTCAACATCTTTTTATCCTCTTTTTCTTCGATTTCACTTCAATTATTTTGTAAACATATTAAACTCATCAACTCCTTAGTTATTTAATGGCTTTAATATATTCTTTTAGTTTTTAATTGGATCACTAAGAATTTTAATTAACTAAAAAAATTTCTTTATAGTCCTAATATATATTCCAACAACATGAATTGATTACTGATATCATGAAAAA
Source organism: Lumnitzera littorea (assembly GCA_024138015.1). Taxonomy (NCBI): domain Eukaryota; kingdom Viridiplantae; phylum Streptophyta; class Magnoliopsida; order Myrtales; family Combretaceae; genus Lumnitzera; species Lumnitzera littorea. Next base: position 46,850,161 of record JAMXBB010000008.1, on the reverse strand, counting down.
TTAAACATTATTCATAGCTCAAATCCTATACTCATGTGCATTTTAATGCAATTTTATTGTGATAATTGATTAAATAGTGATAACATATACACTCAATAGAACAAATATACTAAATTTAGAAAAAAAAAAATCAAAATTAGAGTTTGAATGGCTTATATTATGTTTATACGTTTTTTATCTAGTGCGTGCCATTTTAGTGAGTCTATTCTTATTTTAAAACGCGTGTGCAGAATCAGGATATATACGTGTAAATTGTTGTCAGAGCAAAAATATATTTGAAAAGGAAGCCTGGAATGAAAGGCAAAGCCAAGTATTAATGTCTACAGAATTGGTCTGCGGTCAAATCAAATAAGAATTGAGAGAACTCTTTTAATTGGCCCTAGGTATATCGTATCCTTGCACAGGAGTTGAAGGACTTCATTTCCATTGTCTTTTTTCATTTATTGGCTTCAAAGGGAACTTCAATATTTTACGTTTGAAATTAGCTATATATATATATATATATATATACACATAAATATATATTCCATCTGAAAGGAGACCATTGTTGTTCAATTGCTCCGTTGCCGAGCTAGTGAGAGACGGAGAGGAGCCGATCATCAGTATATTTGGAACTGGGAAATTTTGCGTCGACAACAGGAGCAACGAGCTCCGCCAGTTTCTTTTCTGGATTTCAATCCAAGAAGAAGCAAGGAATTTCATGTATACACGGATTTGGACTCGAGATTTCTCAACTAACTTTTTCCGTTTCCTTTCCTAATATCATTGTTATGGTGTTAAAGAGGAGATTTTTTAAAATCTTACTTGAATTTACATGACTTTGTTATAGAAGAGTATTAAGGCAAATAATGGGTTAAGGGCCAAATCAAAGTTAATATGTATAGGTGCTTGATAGTTTCTTACTTTGTATTTTTCTGGTGCCTAATTTATATTCTACTATATGTATTAGAGTGTAACTTCTTGTATATATACATATGCTATTACATATATTGGGTAGAGCAGAAAATTTTAAGGAGTTGTTGGTGAAATTGAGTGCTCTAAAATTGTGAGAGAATCATAGCAACATTACTATTACACGATGGTTGATTGATTCAATATTAACCCAGGTCCACGTAAATTCTTTATATCATCATTTCTCTGTTTAGTTGTTATTTCTCTTATAACTATGTCTTATTCATATCCTATCCCAACTTAAATATTATTATACTGAATAATGTTTTGCTATAGGAGGAGATAGTGGAAGTTGACCAATGGTAGTGTTTAGTTGAAACAAAAAATTTTCACCAACTATGAAAAATTAAGAGAAAAGGTCTCTTCTCGTTTTGATGTATCTTTTTTTGCAACTACTCTCTTTAGTTAGCACTGTTGCCTGCCAAAAGTAGGTGAAATTCAATTTTGCGATAATTTTTTAAAGGGCACCAAATCAACTTCTTTTTAGACTAAACCAAGTAAACACTTTTCGTTTGGTTTATTTTGGTTTCAATGTAAACCAAATAGCAAGTAGTAATAAATAATTATAGTATCCTCATATTTTTTACTAAAAAAGAAACTTCTTATATTTGCTGATTTTGTATAAAATTATATAGATATTTACTTAAATATATAGTAGACATTCCGTTAGTTATATATACTAATGTATAATTGCCAAATTTAATATTGTGCATGATACATAATCATACGTGACAAATATATCACTTTATGTATATTCTTTATTTTTCATCGATATAACTAATATGAAAATGTTAATGAATACTCCAATTACTTGCTAAAGCAAAAGGAAAAAAAACTTTTCCATTTTTCCATATATATATATATATATATTTTTGAGTACGCAACCAATTTTAAAAATATATTTGTGGACACTTGTTAATAGGAACGTGACTAATATTGTAAAATAATTGTTTAGACAAATGTTATCTACTTTTTTTTGCCCAAAGACACGTGTTATTGTATATACCTAATGATTTTCTATCTAGTCATGTCCTACATGTATAAATAGTTCATGAAATTCTAGTTGAGAATGTACTTGCAATTCGTATATATAAAAAAAATAACACAGTTTATAGAAATTGAGTTATAGAAAACATAATTTCTTTTTTTTTTATAATAAATAAAAAAAAAAACATAATTTCAACCTACAGAATTTTAGGATTTCATAAATAATAATTTTTCCAATATAGAAAGATGAACATAAATCGTAAAAGAATCCCAAAGAAATATATCTACAAACGAAAATAGCTATTTGAAATTTTTACACAAGCAAAACAAAAAATATTATTAGATATGTCAATTTCATAAGATTGATCTAGCAACTCAGTTTGAGAAAATTAATTCATATTTGGAAAATTGCTAACTTTTTATTATATGAGAAAGAAAATAAGAGAATATATTAAGTTTACTGTAAGAAAGTTCTTTCGTTTTATCATAAATATTTTTAAGTTGAAATATTATAACACATAGTTTAATTTTTTTTCATTAAATTTAGGCGTATAATTGTAATTAAAAAAATGTATGGTCCAAGTGAGAGGGTTTTTACTTAATAATATAGATGTAATTAATTTTGAAGATGAATAGTGCATATTTTCTCTAAGAACTTTTGTAATCATACGGAGTACGAGCACTTCTTATTTTTTAAATTGAGTACTTACACTTATTAAAATGGACGTAAGATATAAGGCAACTGATGTATCTACTAAACTTATATGAAAAATATATTAAAATAAATATATTATCATATCATTGAAGTTGCTAACATAGCAAAATACATAATTGATTTTTTTTTTTTATTTAATTTGAAACCTACCTGACTTTTCAATCGAACCTGGACCACATATTTCCTAAGTAACAAAATATAAAACCAATGTCAAGCCAACTAAATAGAACTGACAATGATGAAGTACGAAACACCTGCATAACCAAACTACACATGTCAAATCACGGAACCACCACGTTAATCTTGAATCACCTAGTAATCCAACTCCACATCAAATCGATCGTCCTGTGCAAGTATATAACCCCGATAATTCGCAATTACATGATTGTTTTACGTTTTGTTTACTCAAGAAATATGAGATACGGGTTTGGTTCATTTATTGGTTGATTAGATTTTAAATTGAAAAAGAAAAATCAATTATGTGTTTTTCAAGTTAGTATCTTATATAAAGTGACAAAATATTTATTTTAATATATTTTTTAATTAACTAATAGATATGTTAGTTGTCGCCTATTTAAGTCATGTGGATTTTATATTTATTTTAAAAATTAAGGATCTCCACGCAATTATAAAAGATTTTACAAGAGTTTCGCATAATTTATATTAATCTTTAAAATGTGTTGATGGTATTGATAATTGGATTTCAACAATATTGTTATCTAATTGTGTTGACAAATGTGATTGAATTTTAAATTTTTTTGCTAAAGACACCTACTATTATATATGCTTGTATTTATTATAATCTTTTTACGTAGTTATGTGTTATCAAATGTCGGCTAAAGACAAACTACTAAACGGAATTTCTACACCGTGAAGTTACTGTTCATAAGTGATAGAATGATAATTCTCCTGGATACAAAATTATACATACCGAGCGTAAGTGAACATATCGATATTATTAAACTCAAATTAATTTGTACAATCCAATTTGATTCAACTTGATTTAGTTATAAAATTATTCAGATTCGATTCTAATTCAACATGTCATATTTAATACATGAGAATTGATTGAAATGAAATCGCACTTCCACGTTCTATTCTCATACTCTTTATTTAAAAATACATGTTAAAGTTATGATTCCATGGAATCAATGATTCTAATTTTAAAAGTGAATTCAATTTAGTTTTTAAAAAGATAAAATCGTGATTATATTCTTATTTCATTAATTATAATTAATTAAGATATACTATTTAAGATTTTAATATCATTTTATTCCATTTCATTCATTAACCATCTCCAAACATAAGGAATAATTTCAATACTCATTCCATTTAATTTTGATCCATTAAATTCCATTCCATTCTCATTTCTTCATATCAAACATAATTGAATCCTGTTCATTCCCTTAACCCTTAATCTTTTTATATATCTACATCTACCATTAGGGATTAACAATATTGGAAGAAACACAACAAAAATAAATAGGAGGCATCAATTACATGCTATTAAGAAAAATTTATTATAATGTTTTAGAATTTAATAGGTATGAAATATATAAAAAAGACGACAAACAAAAACTTTATAACGTAATGTGAGTAAGCTAGTGTGACATAGGGGTGGTAATTGGGGGTGTGCCTTTGCATGCCAAATTTTGCGTACGGCCCATTTATTTGCTTGTCAACTTGCATACTTCTAATTAGGCTTTGATTATAATGCAAGAAATATTGTTTTGACATTTTCAGATGCTTTTAGTAATTTGTGGTATTATATATTTGTTAAATTTTTTGAGTTCAAACAGATATTGGTATCTATTACACTATGGTCTTATATTATACAATAAATTAAAGCGGTTATTACTTATTGTGCTGCCTAAAATAAAATGGGAATAAAAATAATTCAATTATGTAAAGCATATTTGGCCATAGAAAAATATTTCGGAAAAAATATGTATTGTATATACGTTTGTAAATTATAAGGGATAAATAATGTGTATATATATTTTATTATATATGGCAATACGTATGTATTTTATTATGTACGCATACATATATACGATATTTCAGTTTATATAAATTGCAAGGAACAAAATATAAGTATGTATATATATATACATACTTATATTTTGTTCCTTGCAATTTATATAAACTGAAATATCGTATATATGTATGCGTACATAATAAAATACATACGTATTGCCATATATAATAAAATATATATACACATTATTTATCCCTTATAATTTACAAACGTATATACAATACATATTTTTTCCGAAATATTTTTCTATGGCCAAATATGCTTTACATAATTGAATTATTTTTATTCCCATTTTATTTTAGGCAGCACAATAAGTAATAACCGCTTTAATTTATTGTATAATATAAGACCATAGTGTAATAGATACCAATATCTGTTTGAACTCAAAAAATTTAACAAATATATAATACCACAAATTACTAAAAGCATCTGAAAATGTCAAAACAATATTTCTTGCATTATAATCAAAGCCTAATTAGAAGTATGCAAGNGACAAGATGTCCTAGGTTATATATTTCCTTTAATTATTATATATATTTAATATAGTTATTTATTATATATACAATATAATGTGTTTATTTTATAAGTACATGCATATACGTATAAATAATAGTGATATATTTTACAAGTAATGAAAAATTAAATATTAGAAAAACATTAAAATAATCATGAAGAAAGAAATAGCGAAAATTATATTATTTTATTTCATGCCACTAATTACATTATAAATGATGAATAAAAAAAATTATGAAAATAATATTCAAGTAACATTTCGAATTCATTGAACAGTGAATAAAGAGAATTGGATGATTGACGATTATCAAGGAAAAAGGGAGGTGAATGTTGTGGTTGCAGATGCAGTTTTGGTTGTACGTAATGAAAGCCTTGCCAATCTAAATATGCTTGTTGCTAGGCTTACATCTTGTCTATCTAATTATGTTGCTTCCTTTGTTTGAATAGAATATTTGTAACACCATTCTCTATAGTTGGTATTTGGTTTTTCAATATTTCATACACATCATCAGATCTACATAAAGGTTCTCATCATCTGTTGTTGGTTAGTCATCATTATTCCAAATCAACGGAATAATTCTTCCATGGTGAAGGGTTTGGGATCCCGTTGTTGCTCTTGCCGTCCCTCACCTCCTACCCCTTGATCTTGACCCAATAAGATAAGGTCGTAATCATTAACATCTAATTTTCCCCTTTCACCCTATTGCTGCAACTATTTTATCCACTGATAAGTATCCTCATCATGATAGAAGTATAGTCTTTTTCACCTTCACTAGGCTGAAGACAGATTTCATCCTGTGTAATGCATAATTGCTTAGGTTAAACCCATTGGAGAAAAGAATAAACTTGATAAATCAGCCATAACTTAGATACTTATCCTTTCACGAGAGCGTACAAAGGAAGCAGCGATTAACAAAATGGTTAATATTGACTAGTTTCCTTTCCACCATACATAAGAGTAGGAAAATATCTTCTTCCCTAAAGAAATTAATGTTCGATTGTAAGGTAATGGAATTGGTGATTATGTGATATAGGATTCGGGTATGTAGTGGAAGATCGCTAGCAGTGAAATACTTTAAATGTTGGGCCTGCATCTCGTGTGGACATATCGATTACTCAAAAAAACGTAAGAATGTTGCTAACATGTCCCTGTTTGCTAGCATATGTGCATCATCTGTACCAAGTCAATTAAATAACTTGTTGATAAAGTCTAGCGTAATTTCTAGAACTTATCCAAATATGTAAGTAGTGGGGAAGCAAGCATCTTGATTCGTTTTACTTGTAGGAGACGATGTCATCATCGAGATAGATGATACTGGAGGTTGCCTTAGAGTAAAATATACGAGCCAAAATAGCATATGTCTCGTTCTTCAACTCCACAAATCCGAGAAAACCCATTGCATCAAGAGCACCTTGAAAAGTAATAGTTTTAGTGGAGCTCCTTAAAGTCATACAATAGGGTGTGGAAAACATTTTGAGTGCAAAATCCATCCATGAAACGAAGTTACATTTAGAGGCTAAGAAGATACTTGGAGTAAGCCTCAATCAAACCGCTTGGAGGGGGTAATCAAGTAGATGAGTGAGCTCGAGGGCACTTACTCTTCGTTTGTGTTTGAGATCGAGTGGTGCGACGTCCTGATGAGCTTTCCATGGTGATTCTTTTGGAAAAAAAAAAAAAAGAGTTTAAAAAACAAAGTGATTTCACTTAAGAGAGAGTAAGAATATTAATGAAATTGATATGAAGGAAGTGGAGGAAGTGTAAGGGTGAATGGAGGAGTGGCTGCATATTTATAAAGTAGAGGAAGCCATGTGATTGTTAGGCTAACATGCCTACATCTGGCCATAACGTGGGTACGTTAGTGCTTAACAGTAAAATTTTTTTGACTGTTGGGTCCTAATGTGCCCTTATCATGCATTAACGAAAGTACATTGGTGCCTAACAGTCAAAACATTTTTAACATTGAGTGTTAACTTACCTATGTTTGTTTTCAACGTGGGCATGTATTACTCAATGTCATAATTTTGGCAAATGTTGGGTTGGCTAAGGTGGGTACATTAGGCCCAAATGTGCCTATGTTGCTTCGTGCCCAAGAAAAAATTTGTTAGGCGAGAATGGCTACCTAATTAATATTTTCATGGGGAAAGTAATGTAAGCATGTTTGGGCCGTATTGCACCTAACTTTTTTTAAGAAATGGTTTCTTAGGCTTATCATGCCCATGTTAAACACCAATGTAGGTACATTGAGTTGAAATGTGGCTACGTTAAATAAAGTTTATAAATATCAATCCATCTGCACTAAATGCATTTCATTGGCTTTAAATTTCCAACCTACACTTATATTCCTCCAAACACTCTCTTGAATGGTTGGACAAGGAAATTAGTCAAAAAGATCATCTATATTCTTAGGTTTTTGGTAATGATAGGGATATGAGGTTGAGTGGTGAGAATGATGGTGACGATAATGAGGAATATTACAATTAACTTATCTTTCTATAGGATTTTTAGAGATTTTTTTTCTTTCATTTTTTTTTTGTAAATATTCCAGTAGCTTAGACTAAAAGTTAACTTGTACCATAAAAGTTTATTAATGATAACGTCATATGATCCTTGCAGATGGATAATCATAGAAAAAAAAAATTAATGATGTCAAACCTTTTAATATATAAAAAAATAAAGATGCATTTGTTAATTAAGAAATAACATTTAAATACATCATGATGAATAGTTTCAAAAAATAAAAAAGTAGTAACTTATTAAATTATATTACAAATTTAAATTTGCTAATTAAGTAATTTAGTAATAATTTACTATTTAGTAAATAATTTACAAAATTTATATTATCCATTAATTAAAAAATTATTATTCATTAAATAATCGCATACAATCTCAATCGCATGCCTAAACCCACTTACAACCCAAAACGTCCGAGAATGCCTTGTGCTGCGCCATCTTATCTCCATAAACCCTTCCACCTCTCCCATACAGCTCTTAAACTCTAACCCTAATGGCTCCATATTCTTCTCCATTGCTATCATTCTAGCTTACCTCCCCCTTCGAAATCTTTTCATCACTCTCAACCTCCTTCTCTCTGTTTCAAACATCTCCATTTCCGTACTATGCCCACGAAGCTCTTACCTCATCTCCGTCTCCTCCAGCCTTCTTCTCTCTCTCCCGCCATGAAACTCGCAAACCCATCTCTTCAATACTCTCGCTCCATCCCCGTTTTCTGCCGCATTTTCCCTTTCAAGCTCAAATACCATGCTCTACTCACTCCACAACCGGCGACCCAACTCGGCCTCCGCACCTTGTCGACTCACCCATTTCGTCGCAGAACCCAGACTACTCAGAGACTGGAACCTAGAACTAGGGCGACTTCTTCCTCCAAGAGCCTCATCGAGGATGAGGCCGAACTCAGTGACTGGGTCAGTGAGTTAAGAACTGACTCGTTCCGCAGTAGGTTGACTAGTGATGAGGAAGATGATGATCGGGGCCGACGTGGTGGAGTTCGTAAAGTGAAGGGAGGAAATAAGGAGAATAATAGGATTAGAGGTCGGGATTCGTATTCATTTTCGAGGAAACGGAATAGGGAGAATGATAGTGATGAGGATGGTGTCGGAGGAAGAGTTCCTAGAAGCTCGGGTTTCAATGTGAATTCAAGACGCTCGGCACTGTCAAGGGGGCGGTTTGATGGTGAAATGGATGAGGGAGAGGAGAATTACCCAACTAGGAAGTTTGAAAAGGGAAAGACGAGTTCCTTCATGGTTAGGAGGGAGGGAAGAGAATTTGATTCGAGGGGCGGTTGGCATAGTAGAGGCAATGCCCATTCATTGAGGAGGAATGCAGGTGTGATGAGTAGGTACGAGGAAGATGAAGATGAAGATGGGGACGATGAAGAGGATGAGAGGATGAAGGCTATTGGTAGTTTGAGCGACTTGATTAGTGAGGAGAGTAGTGAGGATGCAGAAGATGAATCTGATGATGGTGACAGGTTCTTGAAAAAGAGTGAGAATGCTTTATTTGGAAGTGAAAGAGGAGGTATCACACAGAAAGCAGAGAAAGTCAGTGGGGGGAAGTCGGATTCTTATTTGAGTGAGACAAGGTATGCAATTCAAGTGTCGAACCTTTTAATAACAGGACTGGTGTATTAACATCAATTTAAGAGTCTGGTGCTATTTGTGTTTACTTGTCTTTGATAGTTTTGTTAGGGCCTTGAATTGGGCTGTATGTTTTTAGGAACTCAGTTTTTGAGGATGAAGCTCGTTAGCTAGACGAAAGACATCAGATGTACTGTATGAAGATAGGTTTCTGTTTGTTCAATTTTTAGATGGTCTTTCTGGTTAGTGTGATGCCTGAAGGGTAAAACTATTGACAAGGACACGGTTCATCTGGAGTTAAAACTGCATGTCATAAATATGAAATATCCTTTGGTAGCTTGAGTTCTTGTGAATTTACTTCGATGGTATTTGTTTGTATCACTGTTTCGTTTGTTGTCATAGAAAGTTGCAAAGTGAGTGTGATGACTACTATGAATTGTGCATGTGCTTGTTCTTTTATTTTCAATGCATTTTCCGGTATTACCCAATGATTTGACACGCTTGTAAAGTTGTGACTTGGCTTATACTTGTAGATTCGACCAATGTTCAATCTCCCCTTTGTCACTGAAAGGTATCAAGGATGCTGGATACGAGAAGATGACGGTGGTACAAGAGGCTACTCTTCCTATAATTCTCAAAGGTTTGTTTCTGTTGACATCATTTTTAGTTGTAAAAGGAACATTTGTACATGATTTTTGTCTTTGTTTATTATCTCTCTCTTTGTTGCTGATGGTACTGAAACTGTGCCTATGAGGCATGATCTTTCTTGTTTTGCCTGTTGTTTATGAAAGTTCAGTCATTTTTTATTCTTTAATTCCAGGTAAGGATGTTCTGGCCAAAGCTAAAACAGGCACTGGGAAAACTGTAGCTTTCTTGGTAAGGTTTTTTTTTTGGTTTTTCTACAGCAATGTGCTCTACAGGATTATAGTGTAATGAAGTAGATTAAATTCTACTTTTAGCGATACAAGCAGGTGTTGGATGTCTCCAACAACTTTTTGGATTATTTAGAAAAAAGGAAGACTTGTTTGGTGAATTTGTGTCTTTAACAAAAAACCGAAATCAGCCCCACCAAAGATATGCTCACAATTTGATTGAAAGGAGCCCATGAGTAACAAGGAACATGGCTATTTATATAATTTAGGAATTTCGTATGTAGATTTTGATTGTTTAGTCTTCAAGGAGAATCACAGCAAAGCCATTATCATATGAGAATGTGCAGTACGTGGATATTTTAAGTTTGATCTAAGATTTCTGTTTGTAATTTTTGTGAAAGCTATAATGCCGTTCTACTTCAGCTTGAAAAACAAGGAATTATCATTCTCTGTATCTAACTGTTAATTGTCTTTTTAGCTTCCATCAATTGAAGTCATATTAAACTCCCCTGCATCTGGAAGGGATCAAAAGAGACCTCCAATTCTTGTTCTTGTTATATGTCCGACACGGGAGCTTGCGATTCAGGCTGCTGGGGAAGCTAACACCCTTTTAAAGTACCATCCTTCCATAGGCGTTCAAGTTGTCATCGGAGGCACACGCCTTGCTTTAGAGCAGAAACGCATGCAAGCTAATCCTTGCCAGGTGGGCCTATTAGAAATATTCTGTTGTCTTTTTTCTTGCATTCCTTCAACTGCCAAAGCATCATCTAGGAATCAGTTTTTGTTAAGCAGACTGCAGACTCCCATGTTGGAGCATGTGCTAAAAGTTCTTAGTAAAGGGTTGTCTCATTAATTGCAGATCCTTGTGGCTACCCCTGGAAGGCTCAGGGATCATATGGAGAATACTGCTGGATTTGCAACCAGACTGATGGGTGTGAAGGTTCTTGTGCTAGATGAGGCTGATCATTTACTAGATATGGGATTTCGCAAAGATATTGAGAAAATAATTTCTGCCATTCCAAAGCAGCGCCAGACACTTCTATTTTCTGCTACAGTACCAGATGATGTAAGATCTTGTAGATTCAATTTGTGATGGTATATTTGCCTAAGTTGAGATTCTAAATGGAATATTGTGTTCTTAGGTCCGTCAAATCTGTCATATTGCTTTGAAGCGTGATCATGAGTTTATCAATACTGTTCAAGAGGGAAGTGAGGAGACACATTCCCAGGTAGCTTATGCCTAGAGAAAATGTGCTACATTTACCGTTTTGTGTTGATTTAGATTGGTTACCGAGATGTTGGCAATTGGAAATTTCAGGTCACCCAGATGCATTTAGTGGCTCCGCTGGAGAAGCATTTTTCTCTACTTTATGTTCTTTTAAAAGAGCACATTGCAGATGATGTCGACTATAAGGCAAGTGTTCTAATACACACATTCCACTCACCTTTATAGTTGTTTTTTCTTTTCTTTTCTTTTTTTTTTTTTTGATAAATGTTTTTTTTTTCTTTTTTCATTTTCTCCCCTCCCAAGTTTTCTTTCATAATTTCCAACATATGCATATGACTCAATATACATTTTTTTGATGAGATGTCCTTGTTAACTGATGTTGAATGCTATTTACAGTAAGCTGTTGGTTTCTGCAGATTCTTGTGTTTTGCACAACTGCAATGGTCACCAAGCTTGTTGCAGACCTCCTAGGTGAATTGAATTTAAATGTTAGGGAAATCCATTCAAGAAAGTCCCAGAGTTACAGAATTCGGGTTTCTGATGAGTTTCGGAAGTCAAAGGGTCTCATTTTGGTGACTTCTGATGTATCTGCAAGGGGGGTTGACTATCCTGATGTGACCCTTGTCGTACAAGTATTGTCTTGTTTACTATGCCCAGTAAACTACCAGTAATCCTTGCCTATATTTGAAACTATTATTTACTGCAACGTGGTTTTTCCTATAACATGTAGGTGGGATTGCCAGCAGATAGAGAGCAGTATATTCATAGAATTGGTAGGACTGGCCGCAAAGGGAAAGAAGGGCAAGGCATACTGTTGCTAGCACCGTGGGAGGAGTTCTTCTTATCAAGCATAAAGGATTTACCAATTACGAAAGCCCCAATGCCTTCAGTGGATCTTGGCACAGCGAAAAAGGTCAACTCCATTTCTGATTACCGTTATCTGTTTCTTCTGTGCTTTTCTTACCAGCAAGATCCAAATATCTTAGATAATATGCATTTCAATATGACAGGTACAAAGGGCTCTCTCCCACGTGGAGATGAAGAGCAAAGAAGCGGCATACCAGGCCTGGCTTGGTTACTATAATTCCGATAAGAAAATAGGCAAGGACAAGTTCCGGCTGGTTGAGCTGGCGAACGAGTTTAGCCGCAGCATGGGTCTTGACAACCCTCCGGCTCTTCCGAAAATTGTTATTGGAAAGATGGGCCTAAAAAATGTGCCTGGCCTGCGATGTAGATAGATAATGATATGTCTAGTTTATTTATGAAACTCTAATTTATTCTTGTGGGAAAGAACAGTTCCTGCAGTTGTTAATGCAGGATGCTTTCCCAAGCCAATTTTGAATTGGGTTTTTATAGTTGTGTAACCTTTTGACATTTGATTTGTTTTTATTAGGGGGAGGGACATTTTCGTTTCATTTCTCGAGATAAGAAGTGAGGTTAAGTTCAGCCTTTTTTTTTCCTCCTGTTTATTCATAGGAAAAGTTAAAAAAATAAAAAATAAAAAATGAATACAAGAGATATAGAAAATTAAGATAAAAGTCACCTTAAATGGTAAAAAACATAAAGAAGATACAGCCAAAGGAAAATATTATTAGGCAAGAACATGCAAGCCGAAGGACAAACAATCAGCCTATGTATTAGGTCCTAAATCGATGTTTGCACTTGCTTCTTCTTCTTCTTCTTGAACTTGAGACTCGAGACTTTTAGCTTTGAGAGCCACGGTTGGAGAATTTGATACCATAGAGTAGGTCTGTCTAGTGTCATATCAAAAGCAGGGTCTACCTTTAAAGGCTCTTCAATACTAGTAAGCTTTGTACTCTATCAAAAGCAACCATAAAGACGGTTTCCTATCTTTGGTCCCAGCAAACAAGCCCCGTGTTACATGCTTTAACTGGGGCTTGAAGAGGAGGAGTGGGGACAGCGTGAACCTGACGCATCGAAGCCTTGATAGCCTCTTCACCCAAAGCTTCTATCATAATATCAGAGGAAGGAGCCAATGCACTTCAATGGGTTCAAATGAAAGCTGTACTGACTTCGATGAATAAGCAGCTGAAGTACGCCCAAAGACTCTCTACTCATGACAGCCAGGGAGCTTCTACAAATACCACGGGATTCTATTTACGATCGTTAAGTTACCACCCAAATTGTGTTTACGAAGTCGCTATTGGCGTTAATATCAACACAAACACGAGCGAAGGACAGAGATGGAAAGGAGTTAGCCACTGTATGCTTTCAGAGATGACTGGCAATACAACTGATACCTTGCTTATAGAAAAGCTTTATAAGCACATTTTAAAGCTGAACCCGAATAGGTAACGAAGGGAACTCTCCATTTGAGAATGATATCTCCATTCCCCATCGTTGGAGAACGAGAAAATGACTGGCAAAACACTAGGGAGTATCAAGAACTCCTATAACTTGATTGTCGTTGCCAAATTTGAAAAGAAATGTGCCTTCTTATTACTCAATACTCTAGTCAAATCGTGATAGTCCCATAACATATGAGAAATCTTTTCAATGATATGCAAGGGAATGCCATTACCAAGAAAACAACATACCAAAGTATTTTTCCATGAGCAAGCAGCACTAATCTTAGACACCTCTAATGGTGGGCTACCATCAAATTTTCACGATCACGACCGGAGAATAAGAAAGAATTGAGCAATCAGCCTCAAGAATTATAGTGGCTTCCATTGAGGGATGATTGAGAACACTCATTTTGCATATATATTTTATGATAGTTTTGTTAGGGCTTTATTAATTGTCTGAAATTTTTTTTGAAGCATATTTGTAATTTATTTCTTTAATTTTTGAAGAATATGATGGAGTTTGAGAGCATTAATGAGGAATATATTCAAGATTGCATTCAAAGGAAAGAATTTTGGTTGAGAATTGGAGGTTAGAAAAGATCATGCTTGGATTCATGTTCATTTTTCTACCTTGATCCTTATGTTTGAGAATTTCAAAAATTTTATTTGCAAGGAGAATCACTCCTAGAATTTAGGCTTGCTTCTAGGGTATGAACATGCTATTAATAAGAGAATTCCTTATTTTTAGAAACTTTCTTCTAACCTTAGGTTTTAAGTTTAATAAATAGAAGTTTAGGCTTAAGTTGTGCAAGAGAAAACTTTGAGAAAAAGAGTAAGTAAGGTAAAGTTAAAGGTTAGGTTTTTTTTTTTTTTTTCCTTGATCTTTTTAGTGTTATTGCATATTTTAATTTAATTTTTCTTAGTAAATTATTATTGAACCCTAGATCATTCATGTACCTTGTCCTTTTTATTCAATTTTTGGTATTCACTATTATGATCTAATTAAATTGTGCTTTGATGTGTTGAATTTATAAGTTCAAGTTATTGATTCAATGTTTGGGTTTACTATAGAGCTCGCGAGATCCTATAATGTAATTAGAAATAATTGAATAGACTAAGCAATTAACTATTTAATTTAATGGAATTCAAGGACTTAATGCGATCTTACAATATTCTATTGTAGAAGCAATTTGGGTAGATTATACTTAAGGTTAGGAATTAATTTATTGAAGCGATTTTAGTTAACTTATATAAAGAGTTCCTACAATCCAATAAGTAATTTAGATTGAAGAGTTGTATAAAGTTAGATAGTAAATAATAGATTTAATAAGGATTATGTTCTTCTTAATTATTTAATTTATATAATTTTATTTTATTTTTTGTTTGCGTTTGTTATTTTATTTATTTGATTGAGGATTTTTTAATTAGTTAATTTGAATTTATTTGTTGAGTTGAATGATTGAAGAATAGAGAGACCTGCTAATAATTTAGGTATTTCATCTTAATAAAATAGGTTTATTGTGAGATTGAAACTTGAACTTAATCTGTTTACTGTGCTATAATTTGATAGGTGTACTTATCTTTTATTAAGTTTTTGGTGTCGTTACTGGAAGCTCTCTTTAGTTAAATTACTTAGATATTAGGAAAATCCCTTAACTAGTTATTCTAGGTATTTTTTATTCGTGTCCTTATTCTTTTGATGTGATATTCTGTAGATGGTCGTTTTGGTAATTGGCTTTTAACCTAATTTAATGCTATGGGCTGATATCTTGGGTTAATAATAGAGTTTATGAAATTGGCCCGATTATGGATGTTTTAGAAAGATTTGGCTTCGTAGGCTTAAAACAGGGATTGTCGGATTGGATATTTTGCTCTTGAACTTACTTGGTTATCTTATGTGTAAAAAGAAGACTCGAAAATAATGCTTTTGGGCCTATTTAGGCTTTATTTAGGCATATTGGGCTTTAAGGAGACTTAATTGGCCTTTAAGCCAAATAATAATAATAATAACTGGCCTTCTTTAGTTAACAAAAGCCTTAAACATACTTGAGACCCATATTCAAGCTCATGAAGACTAAAGGAAATGATAAACTTTAATAATAAGGTTTAATCTCAGCCATCTATTTTAAAGCCATTTGACAAATAAGATTAATCTCTACACTCTATATAGGAGATTTCTTCTCTCATTTGGCTCATTTAAAACATTGGTAAATTTAAGACAAACACTAGAACTCTACCGAAATCACTTTAAAGAGGATCAAATAAGCAATTCTATTAAGAACACCGAGTTTGATCAAGTTTGCCCATTCTTCCTCTCACGCCTCTTCCTAATGACGTCTCTCTACATATTATTAGCTTAAGACGTCTCTTAAGTCAATCGGCACATTCATTGCATGAGATTGGCTAGCTATAACAACCTTATCACACATTATTTTCACAACTCTATTGGGGAAGGAGAGACTTGATAGAATGGTACTAGCATACAAGAAGAGTGGAAATGATGGGCACATTTAAGAACACAAGAAGCAATACGAGAGGGTTAAGCAAACCCAAGTGATGTATGATACTAATGTACTAACGATTGTGCAAGCACCAGGAATTGTGCAAGTGCTTGGAAATGTGTAAGTGCCTATAATCATGTAAGCACTCAGAATTGTGTAAGGATTTGGCACTGCTCAAGTACATTGGGCTACATAAGCACTCGGAATTATGCAACCACCTACTACCGATGATTCACCTGTATTACGTGTAATATAAGAAAATACTTATGTGATGAACCAGCTCTTTACCACTTTCATGCAATTCCTATCAAGCATGACAGCTGCAATTGTTATGAATACCGGTACATTATCCAGTATGGCTCTACCAGCATTGGCTATAGCAACTATGCCATTTGTAAATGCTGATGCATTACCTAGGATGAGCCTACAAGCACTTGCTACTATCATTGCACTTGTTGGTGCATCCTCCGAGATGGTTGTACTTGCATCAAGCGTACAAGTCTAAGGATCCATTCTATCGCTATCGCCCCAAAAGACCCTCGACAACATGAACAAATTGACCCAACCCTTACAGGAGGTAAAGGAGGGCAACAAGATGACCTTGTGAACCCACTGCAACACTCAAACCCAACGCATCAAACACCTGCTTTTGAGGAAACAAGAGTCCATCTTAGGGGTCCTTCTCTTTGAGGTGTAACCTACAGCCACTAATAGTTAGTATGATCGCACCTCGCAACCTTGCACTAATGCTCCAAGTAGTAGCTAATCCCGTACCTATTGCTTTGTCTTATGTAACGAAGGAAGACATGGAGAGTTTTATGAAATAGATGTAAGTAGCACCTTTTATCAGTGTGTTCAGTTTGAAGTTTCCGTACTTGTAGAGGGTTGTAGATAAGTCTTATCTGAAGGACTGTAATAGTCCCAAGTTCACTAAATTTAATGGAAAGTAAGGAAGTATGAAAAAACATCTCCTTAAGTTTGTTGAGACGCTCAATGTCTATAATCTCGACAATGATCTAAAGTTAACAGAGTTCTCAAAGTTACTTACTGAAAAGGTATACTCGTGGTACGTTAACCTATCCCCAGGCTTTGTAGATTTGTGGGGAACAATGTACAAAATGTTCCTTAAAAAATTCTTTGAAACTTAAGAATGAGTTACAATTATAGATATGGGATGCATTAGGTAGAGTCTAAAAAAGGATCTTATGGATTTCATTAAGAGTTTTAAGGAACACTCCTTAGACATCCAAGACATATGTGACGAGAAAGAGCTGGTTAAGATTTGTATTTAGGGCATATTTATAGAATATGCCATACATCTCAAGAATTTATCCCTTAAGTCATTCTTCGTACTAGTAGAAAACATGCGGAGAACTAATAACTTCGTCACCAAGCAAAGAGGTAACTTTGGCAAGAAGCGGTAGCTATTTGTGAGTGCTGTGCAAGGAGAAAGTTATAAGGGAAACAAAAAGACTAAGAAGGATGGTGTTGCTAAAGTCCCCCTTTTTCCATGTCTAATGAATAAAGTGCATGTTATCTTTGACTGATGGATCAAGGATGGGCATATAAAATTACTAAGGGTAAACAAAGAGCCAACCGTACAAGAGAAGAATGATCTCGAATATTGCTAGTATCATAGAGTTGTTAATCATGTTACTAAGGATTGTAGGAATTTGAGATGCATATTCCAAAAGAGAATACGAGGCGGCAAATTGTTTGTTGAAGGCAACAACATTCATGTGATGTAGATTGAAGATAGTAATAGCGAGTAGAGTTTTGTAAAAGTATTTGATCATGTATTAAAGGTAGAGCTTGCCCATCATTTGTAGTCATCCTCTAAAAGGAAGAAATAAATTCAACTTTGTTCATGAAATGATATTTTCTTTCGCCCATCTGCTATGATTGTTTACATGTATCTTTCAACAATTAATTTAAACAAAGGAAAAATTTGTGAGCATTACCTCACCCTTTAAAGATGGGATAATCCCTTCACATTGCGTAGGGATAACATTGTTTCCATAAGCCTATGATATATAGGCATTGCTAACATTGCTGCCTCATTAGGTGTAGCTAACATTGCTACCTGCTACCTTTTACTAATAATCTCTATAAAACCAAAACTGGCATAGCTAACATTGCCGTCTCATTAGGTGTAGCTAACATTGCTATCTATTGTCCCTTATTGATAGTCTCTATGAAACGAAAACTAACGTTGGTGTAGCTAACATTGCCTATCATTTGCAGGCTTAGCAACTGTAGCACCTTTTCGTGGAATCGAGGCTTAAGTGACTTATCCATTGTCACGCTTCGAAGCAGCAGAGTCGTAACAACCCCACTGTGTAAACCATTCTAAGATAGAAGTTGGCTTTACAACCACTATCCTAAACCTGATTTATACAAGGTGTCCACGACTAAACCGCTTTGAAGTAAATAGTTTGTAATTTAAATAAATCATTTACCTAAGAAAGTGAGAAAATATATATATATATATATATATATACACACACACACTATAATTCAATTATTACAATTAAAGTTTATAATATTTCTCCGTAATACATTTCTTAGTTATTATATTATTTAGAAATGAAAAGTTTTAAAGTAAAAGCTTAGACTTTAAAAATGTGTGTTTATTCTTTAAATGTTTTTCCTTACTCCCCAAGATCTAGCAGTTGCTAGTTTCAAAGTAGTTATATGTCGCTTCTTAGCGAGCACTTGCATGACGTCGATAGGAATGTGAGCAACTATAGTTCAGTAAGTTAGGATGGAGGACTTAAAACTATACCATAAACACAATAAGGTTATTAATCAACTTATTAGGTGCAATGCATGTTCAAGCAAATGCCATCACATGATATTGTCTAGCCCATTGTAAGATTAGAGAAATTGCGCCAGCTCTAATCTGGGTTGAAGAGTTGCCATTAATGCAACAGTTCACGACCAAACTCAGGCTTGTACAATGGAGACACCGCTCCTTCTGCAACTACCTTCGAACCATTGACTTCACCTTCACCGCGACCTCCTCTCCTGTCACTTAGTTCGACTAAGGATGAAGAAGGGACCCTTATGTAATCCTGTGCTATCCTTTTCGAAGGGGTCGGTATTTGGCCGGAGAATCTTAGGTTTTCCCTAATGGGTTGCCATGCAGGTCTGATTATGATTATAAGTTGTATATTTGATTAGGTCCAGTTTAGGGTGATCAATCATTTTATACAAATCATATAATACAAGCCAAAACAATAAACAAAATCGTAGCATTACTCATAATCAAGCACATGCACATGCACACATCTAACTATCTAACAAGTACAACCAAGCATAATTTTAAGCCTCCAAAATACAGCAACGTATTAATCTCAACTTACCTTGACTCCTTGCTCACTCACTCGAGGTCTGACTTGCTCAGGTTATCGCCGATTATCCCTATAACATAAACGTGGTTTCAGTTTTTCATATAACTATTATATGTTCATTTTATCCTATAACGCTTATTGTTATGTTTTGTTTAGGGTTTAATATACCTAATTATTTAGGTCTTAAGTCTTTTACAATTATTTTAGGTTTGGGGTTAGGTTCGAGTTTGGTTTTCGCATCGATTTCTAAATTAGATTCTAATTCGATTTTTAAGTATTGTTTTATACTTGAATCTTAGAAATTCGTTTCGACTTATAATGTGAAATTAATCACATTACTTCCCGATCTCCTAAATACCACCATTACCCCTAGTTAGTATTTTATTTTACCTGGTACACTTAAATCCTTATTAGTGTACCGAATTTACTCCTAATATGAGAAATTTTTACATTTTTCATATAATTACATAAATTTAAATCTTCTATCAGTTTTATTATATATCCCTATTATTTATATAATATCAATTTTTATCCTAATATTTTCTATTTATTATATTTCCAATAATTACATATTATGTATTATCACCTATTATGTATATAATACA